>CALSCQ010002834.1:0-43922 GCA_943704525.1 Pigoraptor vietnamica | reverse complement strand
AGGCAGGGGGGGTTGGGGAGTGTTTGTCACTCGCGTTCGTGGTCTCACACCATAGACATGTCTCGCGCAGGGTGCGGCTATTGCAAGAAGGTGAAGCCGGCATTTGACGAGGCTGCGGGCATCCTGGACAACCCGCGGTAAGTGTCGCCCCTACTCGCCTATATTGTCCGCTCCTGGCTTTGCACAGCCCTTTTTGGCCTTTTAGGTGATAGAGGGCCCTTTTGCGCTAACGTGCGCGTTGCTCCCGCAGTGCTGTTCTTGCGGCCGTTGATGCGACGAAGAATGAGAAGGTCGCGAACGAATTCAAGGTGCGCGGTTACCCAACGTTCCACACGTTCGTGTACGGACAAGACCAGGGGGAGTGGTCCGGTACCCGCAACGTGCAGTCATTCGCCAACTTTTACAACGAGAAGTGGGTCGTCACTACCTCTTAGTACCCCTTACTGTGTGGCTTTTGCAGCTTTTTCGCGACATACACGACCATTCAGCAAGTCCACTCACCACCATATCTTTTCTCCCGCCCATTGCCAAATCAAGGCCCCTCGCGACCAACCTGGACTTTTTCGGCCCGCGCGCAACAACCCTCGTGAAGCACGCGGGCGAGGCAGACCTCGGCAAGGCGTCCGCGCCCGCCATTGTGCTGTTCTACATGCCGTGGGACGACCAGTCGAAGGCCATTGCGACCGAGTTTGCGGGCGCATCCAAGCGGCTCGAGTCCAAGGCGCGCTTCTGGGCGGTTGACTGCTCTCTCTTCCGCCACATTTGCGAGGAGAACAAGGTCTATTCGTACCCGTTCATCTTGGCCATGAAGTGAGTGCTCTGTGTGTGTGTGTGTGTGTGTGTGTGTGTGTGTGTGTGTGTGTGTGTGTGTGTGTGTGTGTGTGTGTGTGTGTGTGTGTGTGTGCCCGCGCGCCCGCGTGTCCGTGTATGAAAGTATGTGTAGTGTGTGCTTGCAAAAGCTGCATGCCTTATCTTGGCTCCTGCCGATTTCCTGACACGCCAATGCTTGCAGGGAGGCGAAGAAGGTCATTCCGTATACTGGCGGTTTCACGGCTGACGACATCGTCGCCTTCATGTCTGCCACGCCCAAAACAGAACTCTAACGCGCGCGCGCGTCGCACACGGAGAATGAGGGTCCACATCTCTTTCTCTCTTAATATAAGTGGGTGTCGATGGACGCACGTCTACGATTTAAACTGTACGGCATTTGTATCCCTTAACATTTTAAATGTATTCGGCATATTGGCGGTGTCCAGCACTCGCCAATACGCACATGCTGACGTCGAGTCAATGATAAGAAAGGGGCAGCCGCACGCAAATTGAACGCAACGCAACGCACACAGCACGCGCACGCAACGCTCATTCAATGTCCTCCGTTGCAAAGTTGTCCTTGGACAGGCGGTGCACGCGCGCTGCGACCTCCAACATTGCCGACGGGCTGTGCGCCCCCAACGGACGCCTGGGGCCCTCGGGATGCGTGGACGGCGGCGACGGCACGCGCGCCTCGGTGGGTGTCTGGCACCGCACACTCTCGTCCGTTTCGGCCACGGAGGGCACGCTTGCCCAGCACGTCGGCGGAACAGGTTCAAAGTCGGACGGCTGAAGGTCCCTGGGCATCGCCTCGTCGCTGTGCCTGCGGCGGAGGTCGACCGGGCCGGTGACCTTCTTGTACTCGAAGGACCGCGACGCAGATAAGCGCCGCCGAGGGGTCTTGGGGGCGTTCGGGCACGGCGTCTCCAGCGGGGACACGGGGATGTCGCAGCTGCTGGTGGCGAGGGTGTCCGGGCTGGAAGCGGCCTGCGTTGTGGCCGTCGAGGGGCTCGCAGACCAGTGGCACGCGTCGACCGGGAACAGGGATCGCGATACGTTCATGTCGCTCAGATACGAGAGGGACCACGCAGAGGAATCTTGGTCCTTGAGCTCGATGGAAGGGACGACGGGGAACGGAGACAGCCGCTGCGGCGACGAGGGCCGCTGCTCGTCGCCCCCGTGCGCCGCGATGGGTGTGAGGCGCGGATTGCTGTTGCTCTTGGTGGGAGAGCCACTGCGCGCCACCGTAATGGCGGGGGTGAAATGCGCGCTTGCGTCTGGCATTTTCAGGGCCAGATGAGGACGAGGTTCGCTTGAGGCGAAAGACGAAGGGGGCATCTTATCGGCCGAGGGAAAGAGGCACGCCGTTGAAGACCTAGGCCCGAGGGGAAGAGGCACGCCGTTGAAGACCTTGCGCGCGCTCTTGAGAAAATAGCCGCCGTGTATGCTGCAATCCGCCGAATTTTTTTCTCCACGTTCAAAGTGCCCGCGGGGTCGTGTGTGTGCACTCAGCCGACACTGCTCGTGCCACAGCTACCCACTATTGAAACGTAGCTCGCGCACGTGAAATTTTTATTGCCGCGGCACCAAACGCGCACCGTATGACGCAAGATTTATCAGCATGTAGATCGATTTCTGACACTTACCATCGTTCGAAGTTTCGATTACTATAAGCAATGGCTCAGACATCGGTAGATGACTCTCGCGTGACTGCACAGCAATTGGTTTGACTGCATTGTTCCAATTCATGATCGGGTAATTGCGGTGACATGTTTATATTGGTCCGATCGCTAAAAATACCGCCGCGTGCGCATTCGTGTATTGCCACTCTCGGGAAAAATAAAAAAAAAAAAAAGTTTTAATCACTGCATAGTTCGCGCGTGCGTCAACCCCCGTGGGCACCTTCCCACGGAATAAAATTGGGGCGGACGTCATGCACCTTTGATAAGCTGGGAGAGGTCACGCCGCGTGTTCCGCGCATTCGCACGCGGAACAGGCCAATACGGGCAGGGAAAAAGAAGCACGCCGGGTCACACACGTCCAGCCATGGGTCACCTTTGTCATATGCTGTCCACGGTTTTTCTTAGAATTTGCACAATGACACATCGCAGGCTTACGTAACGTTAAAACGTACATGAAATGCTTCCACGCGTGTTCGTGTCTGGTTTGTCATGATTCAAGAGAAACATTTCCACCACTGTGTTCACGTGTCAAGGGGCTCCGACGTAGAAGCGCCCTTCTTCATTCTCCTCCTATGCGTGCAAGGGGGCGCACGCTTCAATCTCATCCCAATCCACGGGCGCATCAACGGGGTCGTCTGCCCAGGACACTTTTGACCCGCTCGCACTCCGAAGACCGGGACTCGCGGGCGTCGATGTCGCTGGCAACGCGACGCCAGTCTGAAATGCAGGGACACCGCCCCCTTGCGCTCGGAAGGGGCTTTTCGGCCTTCCGTCCATCGGATGGGGGAAGGGCGACACGCTTCCTTCGCTTGGTGACTTCCGTACGCTCCTTGGCCGCGCGTGCTCATCTCCTCCAGCGCAACGTGACGGCGGTTCGCAGGTTTGGCTCGCACTTAGACTCAGCTGCGCGTCCACTCTGTCCGCAAGCGTCGACATGTCCTCGGCGCCCAGGCTCAGCCGTTCGCGTTCGCGCTTGCCTGGAAAATGGAGGGAATTGTGTGTTACACATGGAGCAAATGCAAAGCAGGGTCAACTACTCCTCCTGTCCCTGGCGAGTTTTGCGCACCAAATTCAGTGTTCGTGAGTGTTGTAATACTTTGCAATAATGTGTGCATGTTTGTGTAACTCGAACAGGGAGAACTGACGCTGAACTAAGACTTGAGAATAGCGTGACCACATGTACCTCGGGGCATGCTATTGCCACTCACCCTTTTTCTTGCCTCGTGTTCGGGAGCGCAAACCCATAGCCCTGCTCCCTGTTGTGAAAACGGAAAAAATTTTAAGTTCTGAGCGCGTGAAAAAACAAAAGCCGGACTTGTACTCATAAGTGAACACAAGTCGCGCACACACCCACACCCGCACACACACATTCGCATCACATGCACTCACGGTACTATCAGCGCGCATATAACACACACATACAGGACGATAAGAGAGCGCGATATCAATTTCACACCTTGTCCACACTTGTCGTTGCGACCGACTGTCGATGTGTTGCTTTCTCCTTCGGAATCAAAGCCGGCGCGACCGTGGTCGGCGTCGCCGAGAGTGCTGTAGCTGCTTGCGCTGCCGTAGCTACTGCACAACACGTCTTCCGCCCGTGTACCAAGCTCCTCTTCGTCGCGCGTACATTGCGTGCGCTCGTCTTGTGAGATGTTCAACGCAAATCTCGGAACTGCAGAATTCAATGCGGCCGCCGCTGTTGGCGATTTCGGAGATACCGGCACGAGGGCTGCGGAGCACTCCTACAGGTGGGAAGGAAATGTAAGGCAACGAAGCAACGATGCGCACACACAAATATGCATCGGTGCGTACAACACTGAAATCGTGTTGTGGAAACAAAGTTCGTCGTACCTTTGCCACTTTTTGTGCGTGCACTTGGGGCATTGTCGAACGCAGCCGCCAAGGATAACGCCCAAGTCACGGAACGTAAAACGTGCGGCCGACTGCTTTCCCTGAGGCCCCTTTTTGTCCATGTTGTGTGGAAGGCAGAATCATGTTTTCCCCGATGCCGTCGTGGCACTGGCGTCAACTCGTGCCGCTCATTGGGAAATGGCCTCATATCCAGTTATTGCTCTATGCATGATGAAGCTACTCACCTATAATTTCATAGAGATTGAAAACTACCAAAAAGCTGATTAATGTGTCGCGTCATCGGCTTATACACATATTTCCTTGTGAATAATAATGTACTTCTCACGTATATTACAATTCTGGAGGAAATAATATGCTAAGTATATTGTACTGGGTGCATGTCACCGAAAACTCCGATACACGTTACTTTGCGGCCTATATATCTAAAATTGTTCTTTTTGAGGAACCTATATACAAATGTGGTATCATTGAGAGACTCGTGTTACCTGGATTCTATTTTCAGCCCTCGCTTCATAGCAACGCCCGACTCTTTGAGCCACACAGTATTGCCGCGAGTTTGCATCTTCAAAGGCTTGAAGCCACAGACGGAGTATACTGCTTTGGTACTGCGGGTTGACGTTGCGCATGCCGTCTGCCGCTCGGCGCCCTCGCGTGCCGATGTGCGCTTCGTTGTAAGCGGGCGCGTCACTGGTGGTAACTGACGACCCCGCACTGGCGCCAGTCGCACAGCCACTCTCCCACTCACTCGAAGCAAACGCGGCAGAAGATGGCGTCCAAATTGAGTTCGTACAAGCCGTCCCTGGCGGACAAAACAAAGGTGCGTTGTTTTTGTGGCGTGCTCCAACGGCGTTGGGGATGGGGGCGATGTCACTCACGAGGCTGCGTGTGCGTGAGCAGGTCGGGTTTTTCCGATCGGACGTGTCGAGCCAAACGGACTCGAGCGAGATTCTGGACCTCAAGGAGATGATAGATGTCTTCACGAGACTGCGAGAGGCACGTGCTTGATTCGTTGTTCCGTTTCGTTCAGTCCCCGTATCGCCTCTAGGCGCCGTACCCTCCCCGTGTCTCTCCTGAAGCCGTTGCACACAAATAACACGCGACACAACTTTCATTCCGGCACACAGGAGCTTGGAGACTTGCGGCAGGATCTGTCGCGGTCCAAAACAGTGCTGCAGGCGGACTACGACTCGAAACTGTCCGACCGCGTGATTGAGCTTTATTGCCGCGTCAACGACAAGGTTTCGTTCCTCGAACGTGTGCACGGGGAAAGCATCGACCGAGTGCGCCACGGGTGTCGCACGCAGCTTGCTGATGCCATCGCACAGATACACGGCGAGCACAAGGTGGGCGTAGTGTGTGTGGCTGTGTATGTGTTGCGAATACGCGGACTGTATAACATGCGTTGCTGTTTTACGCGTGACTTGAAGCACCCCGCGGCCCTTCATCGTGGGCGTTCCTCTATTGTTGATTATTCTAGCGGATGTGAGCACGTTCGTGCGTGTGCGCGAGTTGCACGACACGCACACCAAGCACTCACCCACCGACGAACACCGCACACGCGCGCAGGCCTACCTGAAGAAGGCCATTGCGTCGCTGAAGGCCCAGCACGAGCAGGAGATGGCCGGTCTCAACGCGCGCCTCGTGAACATGAAGCGGCAACTCTACGACTACCAGCAGATCATCAACTGGCTGCAGTCGCAAGTACCCCAGGGAACCGTCCGCACTCGCCTCCCGACGTTCCTGCTACAGCCCGCCAACAAGCATGTGTGCGTGTCCGCGCAAGCCGCGCGTCCTTTGATGCCGCCCTTGCACGCATGCACACGTGCACGCACACACCAACTCACACACACACACACACACACACACACACACACACACACACACACATCCATCTGTCGGTGCTCCGTATCGTCCTCAACGCCCAGGCTCACTATCCTGATTGGCGCATCTCACGATTACAGGCTGAGTGGGCTTTCGGACTCGTTTCGTTCTGCCGCGGGCGATGAAACGCAGGGCACAAACACGCCGCCCTCGGGCATGCAGGGCTTGCGAAGAGAGTCGGTGGGTGCGCTTGTGAGTCCGACATGTCGTCTCTGTGTGGGTGAGAGTGCGCAAGAGAACGATGCCCTACTGCCCTTTATCCACAGCGTCCAAATTGCGAAGTGAATTGCCTTTGTTGTTGACGCTGCGTCTCTTTCTCCCTCTGCGCTTCAGACGGTGAACCCCATGGCGCCAGATCCCATCACAAAGGCCATGGAGGACACGCTCTCGGACCGGCTCACGGAGATATTCCAGCTCGAATCGGAGGTGCGTGCGCTCGCTCATTCGTCCGTTTAGTGATATGGTGGAAAGGCATCACAGTGTGTGTGCGTGTGTGCAATGTGTGTGAGTGTGTCTGCAGTGTGTGTGTATGTGTGTGTGTGTGCCGGGGGGAGGGGTCTATTATGAAGTGAATGAGTTTGAGTGCTAGACGAGGTCTAATGTTAGCTTCTGAGGCGCTCACACAAACACGACGACTCACGCGCGCCTTTTGCTTTGCTGTGCAGATAAGGGAGCGCGACGGCACCATCGCCTCCCTCCAAAACGAAAACGAGCAGTTGCGCGAAGAGCTCACGAACCTCCGGGAAATGATCGACGTGCAGATGATTGCCGATGACGACGAAGGCGGCACTGGGATGAGGTGGGTGTCGACGGTGCTCGCATTCACCCACAAAGACGCACACACACACACACACACACACACACACACACAATGCATTCACACGCACACGCACGCAATGCACACCTAACACAAACGCATCGCGCCCGTTGCGCAGGTGGGCCACTGAGAAGGAAATTGAGGCGCGCATCGAGCGAAAGTACTCGCTGCGTCTGGAGGCCATCGAGGACCGGCACAAGGAGGAGATGCAGCAAATTCGCGCGGACTTCAACGAGGCGAACCGCCGGTGGTCGCGGAAGCTGCTCGTCGTGCAGAATGCGTGAGTGCGCCCTCTTTTATCTTCTTTTCGGGTTGCTGTGTTGTTTGTTTTGCTGCAGCCTTGTGATATTGTGTGAGTGCGCCCGCTGATTTGCTCCATTATTCTGTGGCAGCCTTTTTTGTGCGATTTTTTGTGTGTGTGTGTATGCACGCGCGTCGTCGTATGCGAGTGGCAGTTGTTGTTTTTTCGGATCGAACTGACCCCCCCTCCCCCCCTTCGACGTTCTGCACACACAAACACACACGCAGTATTTACAAGCTACATGACGAGAACATTGTGTCGACCATCCTCAGCAAGCAAACGGCTGTGTTTCAGTACGCTGCGGCGGCCCTCAAGCATGGCGACGCCACCCCCGGGTCTGCGCGTGGTTCGACGGTATGCTCTCTCGCTCGCCTGTCCCAACATGTTCGCAATTCGACTTTACTCCCTTCAAACATTCCCTTCACGGTGTTCCTTTGTTCCGTAATGTCGTTTGGAACTTTGTCTTCATAGTGTCCCCACCATGGCTCACCTGCGTCCTGCACACCACAGGGGCGCTCCAATTCGCGACGCTTCCGCCTGCAAAACGGCGGCTCGGCGTCTTCCCTCGCAGGGTCCCTTCCCTCCCTTAGACAGGGGTCGTCCGGCGGCAGCAGCGGTAGCGGCATCTCAAAGCGCGCACAGCTGCGTCCCCTCCACCGCGAAGGCGACGATGCGTCCGTGGACAAGGGGGACAACGGCGTCTCCGAATGGGTCGCGAGCACCACAAGCGCCACGAGTCTCGCGTCGGACGGAATTGTCTCGGCCGTTAGCGCGGAATCGCAGTCACCAGACGGCCAACACGGAGCCGATTCTCGCAGCAGCACGAGTCCCCCCAAGCGCGCACACTCTGGCCTTTCCGGCTCCCAGAAGCAGTCGTCATCTCGGCCATCGTCCGCCGCGGGTGCCTCGCCGCCACGCCCTTTCAAGCGGCTGCTAGCCGGCGAGCAGCAGCGCCCGCGGTCGGCGCACGGACCAACTCCGGCGGCCCTCGCGCCACTTCCGCCCCCGAGGCCGTCGTCTGCCAGCCGCGTTGTGAGGAGTACCTCGCAGAAGCAGCGGGCAGAGCAGCAGGCGACGGCGGAGACGACGACGGACGCTTCCGCGGGAGCCACGGCGGGTGCGTCCACTGCAGTGGGGATCACGCCGCCGCGCGCATCGCCCACCCCCGAGGGCACGGGCACACAAACAGAGGAGGACGTGTCGGACGAGAGGGCAGGGTCCGTCGGGCAACTCGGCGGGTCTGAATCGGAAGCATCGCTAGGGGCGGCACAGACGCGCGATGGGACGCCTGCGCCCGCTACGGCGGCGGAAGAGGGTGCGCCTGCGGTTGACGAAAACTCGGTGGCCGAGAGTGCGCGCGACGAAAACGGTGCGGGTCCGTCTGCGGCGGTCGATTTCCAGGAAAGCGCTGCCGTCGCACTTGGCGCACCCTTGGAAGGAGCGCTGGCGCAGTCGTCGCAAGTGCCCAATGGTTCAGAGTTCTCGGTAGCGGAGGACGGTGGGGCGGCGGATGGAGACGTGAGCGCAACGCAAGTTTCTGGCGCCGACGGGCTAGTCGTGCCCAGCGACGAGAGCGATCTCGATCGCAGCGTGGTGAGCATGGCGGACTCTGGGGGCCCCTCTAGCACCCATCTCGACGTGTCGTACGCCCCCGGGCACGGCCCGCTGATCGGACGGCGCAAGGAGGAGGCGGGCAGCGATGCCGGCGACGACGCGCTGGACATTTCCCTGGACGAGAGCGTCACGGACGCCGCGCGTGGCGGCCCAAGGGTATCGGCAGGATCTCCAACGCCTGCGTGGCCGATCGAGTCGGACTTGGACGAGGACAGCGCGCCGATGCCCACAGCGGGTGCGGGTGGCGCGGAAACCGCCGGAGAGCAGGGGCCGGTGGAGAATGCAGGGGAAGGGGCTGCGCCTGCCAAGTCCAGTGAGGATGCGGACGCGTCGCATGCGCCGGACGTGTCCGCGGAAGTCGCGGAAGTGGCTGGCGGCGAGGACGACGCGAATGGAAAGGACCTGCTTGCGAACAATTCGGAAACAGAGCAGCCTCTTCCGCCCGCAGGGAACTGAGAGCCACGGGCCGTATATTAAAAAGACATATGTGAAGGGTTGTCGCTGTGGTGCTCTTGTTCGCGGATTCACACAAGATGCACGTTTGTAGGAGTGCGGGGATTATGATGATCACAAATTTTCAAATGGCTTTTCACTCGGTCAACAACCCCAATCTCTTCCCGATTCGCTCGCGTCGTTCTTGAGGTTCCTTTTCCTCCCTCTTTCTCTTCCCACGCGAATACGCGCTGTTTTGTGCGACGCTGTGAGTGTTGGGAAACGGAACGACACACCACGGCGTCACTATTCGCTGCGGCGTCCGTAGTGACAAACGCGCGAGTGTAACGTCGCATAAAAGCTCTCGCGCACACAACAGCACCACCTCTGTGCGCGGGCGCGTGGACGCACCTTGAAGATGTCGGACATCGACGACATGTTCAAAGACCTCGACTCCATCATGGCCGAGATGGGCGACATCAGTGGGTGCCATGAGTGCTATGAGATGCACCACTGCACGCATTTCTTGGTGCTATTGACTCGGTGACTCGATGCTCATAGCGCATCGCCTCTGTACCTCTGCGTGCTTTGTTGTTGTGCGACCGAGTGTGCCCTTTGCGTGGATGGAGTTTTTTCTTCTCTTTGTCGGCATTACACCCCCTCTGTTTTGCCACTCTCGACGTGCTAATGACGAAACACGCGCGTAGAGGGGACGTCGACGGTCGCAAGTCGCGGCGGGAGTCGCCCACGCTCACTCGTGGACACGCTCGACAGCATCATGGCCGCGGCAGAGAAGGCGGGTCAGGAGCGCCGCCAGAAGGAGCTCGACGAGCAGGCCCGGCGCGAGCGTGAAGAGAACGCGCGGTTGCAGCGCGCCCAAGAGATCCAGCGCAGGTTGGAGGAGGAAGTGGAGGCGAAGCGTGCGGCGCTGCACAAGAAAATCGAGGCCGCGAAGGGCAAGATTGACGAGGCGACGGCGGGGGTGGCGAGCGCGGTGGCAGAGCTGATCGGTGCGCTGCGTGGGCCGGTGATTTTCGACGACGAGGACGAACGCCCCGATTTCATTGGCCTCGCGCGCGACACGGTGGCGCAGGCGAGCCCCATTGTCTCGGTCGCGACCGACATGATCGAGGACATGAAGCGCGCGCAGCTCGAGGAGGCCTTTCGCGCGGGTGCGGCGGCACCGAGCGGCGCCCCCGAAGCCGACCCCCTTGAGACAGGCACGCGGCGCATGAGCATACCCGTGTCCCAACGCAAGCGGTCCAGTCTTCAGGAGGACATTTTCTATCCGGCGGTGGCGACGGACCCGCATTTGCCCATGCAGCTGTCGGTCGACCTCGTGCTGGAGAGGCTGCGGACGCTCGTTGCGGTCGCAAAGGAGGTCACGGCAAGCGATGTTGCGGCGACACGGCAGCGCGCGGCCGCTGCGGCGTACCAGCTGCTCGTGGCCGTGAAGGACGTGCGGGATCACGTGAGCGCGGCGGTTGAGGCGGACATGCGGAAGAATGCGCGCATCTAGGGGCGACAGTTGCTTGGGGCACTCGTCGACTTCCTTCGCCGGAGCGCGGGCGTTTGCGTCCGTGCGTCGCGCTTTCGTGTTCTCCGTTTTCTCGTCGGTACGTCTGCGAGCGTTCCCATTGTGGCTGCCGACGACGCCCATCGTACACTCACTTCTGCGTTTCCTTGTCGTTGCCCTTTTGCGTGCGGCTGCGTCGTCTAAATTCGCGGCCAAAGATTGGATTCTTGAAAATAATTGAATTTGTTTCTTTAGCAAAATATAACAAAATGGGTTGTTTTCCCCCCTTGTGTTAATTAATATGGGTCTGACGTGACTTGAAGCCTTGCAACCATCCACGAACAAACACGAGGCTGGGCTTTGCAGCCTAAGGAAAACCAACCGACTGATACGGAACACGATATTCTGCTGACGCAATGCCATGCAACACAAACAGTCGCAATTAAAAGAGTGCGAATACGTTGAAAATGCTCATGTTTTCCTATTGAGCACCATCTCGGCAATCTGTGCCAGCGCCGTTCGCGCTTGCGACGGTGCGAGGGCGAGTAGATGCTGCGTGGCGCGCCCGCAGTACTCCTCGGCCAACTCACGCGTCTTCCACAGGCCGTTACTTCGCTCCACGAGCGTGCGCGCCTGCCCATGCACGAGTGCACGCGAAATGCATGACAATTAGACAGAAGCAGGGAAAATCTGCAGATAATCTCGGCAAGCCATTCGCAACTACGCGCGCGCCACACGCGACATACGAGCACCGCACAATAATTACAAAGCCACAAGAATCGAAAGGGCAACAATTCGTTCGTACCATTTGCACGTCGCCGCTCCCCTTGAATTTCCGCGCAATGAGCGGGTTGAGTTCCGGGTACTCCTCGCTCGCAAAGAGCACCGGCGCAGTCGCGAGTCCCAGCTGAAGGTCAGCGGCGGTCGGCTTGCCCATCGCCTCGCTCGTCGACACAAAGTCAAGCAGGTCGTCCACAAGCTGCGAGTCGTTGCGTGCAGCAATTACCAGATTATAATTAGATGCGAGTGCGGATGATTTTTTTTTTCTGTTTCCTTGGAGAGCCGAGGGCCGGCACATTAACCTTGCCACTGACAGCATCATCAGATCCATCCACACGGAGGTACACGCACACAGGGATATTTTGCGCCACAGCACAAACACAAGCCGGCGCACCTGGAATGCAATGCCGAGATTTCGCCCAAAGCCAAAAGCAGCGTCCGCGACCTCCTGCCCGTGGGACCCCAGCACGGCGACCGCCTGGCAGCTGTACGCCAGCAAACTCGCCGTCTTCATGAACGTCTTCTCGATGTACGTCGCAAACCTGCGATGCGGAATGAGCGTAAGAACCTCATTTTTCAATAGGCAATCGTAGGAGTTGAATACCCACTGACTCTATGGAAGGGGAGAGTGTGATTGTGCCTTGGTGTGCCATACATGCAGAGCGCCCCTCTCTTCTCGACCAATACATTACACGCTCCCCACCTCTCCGCGGGCGTCCCTTCCGTCCCCAACTGCAACAATTCGCCGCCGACCAGATCGCTGATGACGCGCGACAGCAGCTGGATGACGTCGACGTTCCCTATTCGTGCCAGCTGCACAGACGCGCGCGACAGTATAAAGTCGCCCGCAAACACGCTCGCCCTGTCCCCGAACCGCGCGTTGACGGACGGCCGCCCCCTTCGCGTGGCAGCGTCGTCGAGAACGTCGTCGTGCACGAGCGACGCCGTGTGGATCATCTCGGCGATCATTGCAATCTTGCGCTGTGCGGGAGTCACATAGAGCGGACCTGGAGCGACCTCCGCAGACTTCTCGCAAGCCACACTTGTAACACCACTGGGGTCGCATGCCGCGTCCGCTGGCTGTCGCTGCGTTGGCGCGGGCCCTTGCGAGGCGTTGCATGCGCCGGCGACAAGGAGGATCGTGAGAGGTCGGAAGTTCTTGCCCTGCTGTTCAAAGTAGTACCGTGCTGCGGACCCGAGGCTCTCGTTATCCGTCGCAAGTGCCGCGCGCATATCGTCGGCCATGTGCGCCATGTCGCCTGCGACGAGTGCGCGGTAGTCGACGCGCTCGGCTTGCCTGTGGGGGCAAGCGCGCGGGAGCATTTGTGCGCAAATGCCCATTGGGTGAGTCGGCGTGCGTACGTACATGTGTGTATATGTAGTATGTATGTGTGCATGTGTTTGTGTGTACACATGTGAGTGGTGTAGAATATGAACAGCGAGAATGGTTTGAGAACGTCGCACACACGACGACAAAGCAACAGGCCAAGCACCTTGGCGCTGCAACCGTCCCATAATGCCGTGTTCGTAACGCAGCGACGAACCGATAGGATCTCAACGCGCACGCCGGCAGACACCGCGACCGCGCACCGAGGGCAACTTAAGAATGGGATGCGGCAAACCGTCAGACAACCGGTGCCCTGAAGCATGAACCATGTGCTCGTGATCGGCAGTCGATGACTTCACTCACCGGCCCTTCCGACGGCAGAGGCCATCTGCGCTTGCGGCCGTCAGACGAGACGGTGTCGGCACGCCTCTCCCTGTCACTCCACGCACTCTTCCACGCTGACGCCAAAGAAGTGTTCCCGGAAGACGACCAAGTCGAGACCCGTCGGCCGCAGAGTGCACGCACGGCGCCCGCACTCACAGACGTTGTTCGCAATCACGCACAGCGGAGCACATGGGCGTCCCTACTAACCACAGTGGCGGTCCCTCCTCGCTGCTTCGCTCGTCCGCGCACGAAGCATTGGCTATTTAAAGTGAAGTTCGAGAAGTGAGTCATTCAGACGGTGGGACACGTGAGGCCGGCGCGCACGTGATGGGCGTCCAAAATAAATCGGAATTGGCGGGAAGAGACGAACGCATTTTGAATTCCCGCGCTTGCACTTGGGACAATCTCTGGCGAAAGCGACACGTCTCCATTCACAAACGCCCTTCAAAGTCTTTGAGAGAGTGACCCACGATGCCCCCAAGTGCGCTTGCTGAGGCACTGCGTCGTCTTCTCGATGCGCGCAGCGAGGACGTCTACGTCTCGCTCTCCCTCGCCGACTTCACCTCCGAACAGCCACCGGGCGCACAGGCGAATGCGCGCACGCCGTTGCGTTCGACGGCCGCTGTTGCGAGTGCAAGACAAGTGCGGTGGGTGAATGGCGGCAAATGGGGGAGGTCGACAGACGAAGGACGCCTTGCGTTAACTAGCAACAACGTGAGGTTCGTTTTTTGCCCTCTCGTCGTCGGCTCACTCTTTGCGCATCCACGACGCAGGATTTCCGGCATCGTCGAGCGCGTCGACGTGCCCGAGGGAGTGGATGGCTCTTCGATTGCCGGTGCAACGGTGTGGCTCACCGATGGCGACGTGTCAGTTTCCGCGCGCTTCGACCGCGATCGCTTTGCGCTGCCACCCGCGCGCATCTCCGTCGGCGACTTTGTGACGGTCGTTGGGTCTGCAGGAGTCGCGGATGGGGCGAGACACGTGCTCGCGCACGGGCTGTGCGTGAGTGACGCGTCTGCGGAGGCACGTGACTCTATCGCGCACGAGGCCACGCGCCGCAAGTCGGCACTGGCTTGGAATGCGTACGCCGCCCTCGCACACGCGCCGCTCCCGAACAGCCGCCGCACCGCGCGGGAGTTGCAGGAAAGAGAAGGAGCGACGGGACCACCCTCAAAGCGTGCGCGTTACGAGACGCCAAGCGTGACGAAAAGGATCCCGCCGTTGAAGCCCGATACAGTGCCTCCGCGCGTGGAGCAATTGGGGACGCGTTTTGGTGGAACGCACGTGCCCGCCACTGCTCCCGCAACGTCTGCCGCCGTGCCCGCGGATGCGCCGCCGCGTCGGGAGTGCCTGCTGTCCCAGCTGTCGCAGATATCGCAGGAGATTGTGCGACTCGATGCCGCGGCCGTGAGCGTGGGAGAGGCGGTGCGCGCCTCCGGTGTCGACGGGATGGGGCGTGAGGACGCCGCGCGCGAATTCCCGGACATGGGCGCAACCGCGATACACGACGCGTTGAGACAGGTGGGTGCTTCAGGTGGCTTGTGAACACCACAAGCGTCCACGGCGCTGTTGCAGCTACATTGTGCGTGACGTGTAATTGACGTCTCACTACTTAAATGCAGCTGCTCGCCAGCGGGCTTGCGTACGAATGCGAGGGCCGCTTCTACGCCGTGTGAGTGGTGCGATCGACAGCCGGCTGACCTCCCTGTTACGAAACTCCGGGCGAGAGGAGCGGAACACCAACGCCAACATCGCGAGTGCATCATCTCTCCATGTATTACGTGCGGGTGAAGGTGCGAGCGAGAGATGCGATAGGAAAAATACGCGTGGGAAAAAACGTGCGAAACGCTGCGCAGAAGCGACTTGATGCAGAGTGGACGCGCGAGTGCCGATATGTGTTCGTGTGGGGCATTTTGGTGGCAATGTGCGTGCTCGCAAAAAAGACAAACTGTTGAAAGGGCCGTGCTGTACATCCGCTGCGTGTGCGCGTGTGGACAATGCAGTGACTATGTGCATGTGCGCTGCGTGGCGTGCAGTGAACGGGTGCGGGTGTCGTGTGCACGTGGGGCCATATAACGTGGGTGATCAGTGCTTCTGGTGGGGCGCGGGCGCGGGCGCGTGTTGCTGCGTGGCGGGCGGGACGGGCGAAGTCGCCGGGGAATGAACGGCGCCCTGGTGCTCTGCGCAGCGACCCAAATATCATCGATTAGTGCGTTGCGCGTGCGTGCATGCATTATAACTGCATCTCAAAAGCAATACGGATGCGCGTGACCAAGGAAAGGGCCGTGACGAGGCATTCCCAGCGTAGACACAGACCTCCGCCTGCCTCGCGGGAGATCTTGTTTGCGGCGGCGAGCATGCGACGGCGTGCGCCGAGGGCAGCCACACCGAGGTCCCTGGTCGAGGCTGGCGTTAGATCTCCGCGTACACAGTACACTTGTCCGACAGTCAGAGACACGCACGCACACATACACAAAAACCGAAGACTACGCGTGTGCACGCAGCGCAACACTGAAACTCACTTGAGGTCGTCTTCGCTGAGCGCGAGGAAAGTCGCGAGGTCGACCTCTTGCGTTGCGAACATTTCCGCGTACTGCGAAAGACCAGCCGACGCAAGGAGCGTGTCGAGGTCTGCGACGGGGGCAAGGCAACAACAGGCGTCAATGGCGGTGTGAACGGACGGAACATCACAACACGAACACTTCACAAATGAGCAACGACCGCCCAAGTACCTTTGCAGTGCGAACCGGCGCCAATGGCAGTGGGCGACGACGCGCTGGGACTAACGGAAACACGGCCTGCGCCAACGTAGAGATATCAGCCGGCGATATCACGCAAACAAAATGCAGGCACGCCGCACACACACACTACAGATCGCCACATGCCGACAGCACCAGACGCCGTCCCGAACAACACACAGCCCGCAACGAAAACAGACCTTGCACGGCTGGCGACGAGAAGAGCGCGCCGGGAATTGCCTTGGCCGGCGACGACTGCGGCGTGTGAAACGCAAACGGCGCCGGGGCGGACCCAACCGGCGACCCGGACGTACGCGGGGCCATATGCTGCGGCATCGCGTAGGGGTTTACGAGCAGGTGGGGCGATGGCGGCGTCCCCACGTACGGCTGCTGCATGGGAACGGGGTACATGGACGGATAGAGAGGCACGTGCTGCGGGGGCATCGGCCCGTGCACTGCCATCGCAGGGGACATCTTGGGCGAGCGCATGGCCGGCGCTCCGGATGCAACGTACGCGCCGTAATCGGCGGGGTGGTGCGCAAACGGGGGCTGCGGAGGCGCGTGGCGAGGGGACGGGTCCAGCGAGGGAAGGCGCGAGGCCGTCGTCGACGATGCGGACGACGCGTCGGCGTGCTGGGCAGGTTGTGTGTGCTGCTGCGGAGCGTGCGACGCAGTCCCCTGACTCTGCTGCGCCAACGGCGACTGGGCACTCTGCGGCGTCTGGGGCTGTGCGGTGTGTTGCTGTGGCTGCTGCGACGGCACCATCGACGGAGACTTTGAAGGAGCCGTCGCTTGCGCCTGTTGCGCGGACGCAGGCGTGCACGGGGTCGTCGTAACAGGCGAGTCTCGCCGTCCCTTGTCTGCGTGCGCGTCCTTGTCCTCTTCAGCCTCTCTCACGGCGTCGCAGCAGGACGTGCGGGGAGTGTCGTCGTCGGTGGAGTCAGGACAAACGCTGTCCGCATGCGACTGGATCGAGTCGCGACGACTGAGGGACGTGTCGCTGATGGAGGGCGACGACTGCGCCGCCGAGTGCTCGCGTAGCTGAAGAGCACAATCGTGAACATGTGTCAACACATGCACGCGCACGCACACACTCGCGGCATGTCCCACTCCACCACAAAAAGTATGCCGCCCACTCACCAGGTCGCGCAGGGTGCCCTCGGGCGTAGACTTGGAGAAGCCAAGACCGCTCCATGTGCCTGTGGGCTCGTGCACCTTGTCGAAATTCACAGACTTGCGCATCACTACGTAAGGGAGAAAATGCGCGATGAGTGCCAATCCCGGGCGCCGAAACGACAGCAGACGGCACGCCCAACCGCACGCACACACCCACCCATCTCGGCAATCCGCTGCCGCTGCCCATATCCCTCGTCGTCCTCCACGGTCCCAGAGTCCTGGGCAACGAGCGCGCTCGACGTCAGCGACACGGCGCCCTGCTTCGAGTTCGCATCCGACGCTTCGCCCGCCGCAATGGCGTCCGCCATCTCGTTGAGATACTCGAGCTCAAGCGCCTCCTCGCCAACGACGGCCTCCGTCACAACCACCCGCCGCTCCTCGCGCGCCTCCGGCACCGCCGCAGGTACGGGGTCCACATGCAGCGACGGCGGGTCGCCGACGTCCATGCCACTGTCGAGCGAAGACATGCGCACGCCCGCGCCGTTGGAGCTCGAGTTGAGCGATCGCTGTCCCTCTTTCAGCGCGTCCGTGTGCGACGCACGGGACGAGGGTCGCGACCCAAGACCACTCGAGCGGCCGGACGCCGGCGGTGGTGGGGCCTTTTCCGCCGCGGCCGCGTGGCGCGCGAGTGGCCACGACTGCGAGAACATGTCGCCGGCGACGTCGTCCGAACGCCACAGCGAGTACTCGCCTGCGGGTGAGAAGCGGGGCCAAAGTCAGACAACATCAACCACAGGGACATGTGCGACACAGGCAAAGTGTAGCGCGCATCAGAGAATAGGATTGGTAAAATGCACTGAAAGAGTTGATAGAAGAGAATGCAGGCACACGTGGCCTTATCAATATCAAAGCGCACGCGAATGCGCACCCTGCTTCCCGCCAGATCCCGAGCCCGTGGACCCCGCGACGCTCTCCGACGAACCCGTCGGGCTCTTTCCGCTGCGCTGTTGCGGCGCCGTGAGCTGTGCCACGGTCGGCGCCTGCTGCGGCGTGCGCTCCAGGGACAGTTCCCGCGACGGAATGTGGCCAAGAGAGTGGCCGAGCGTATCGGCGACCGAGTTGGCGCGCGAAAACATGGAAAAGGGCTCGCTGCCAGATTCTCCCTCCGCCGGGGGAATGCTTGTGCGCGACGGCGTTTTGGAAATAGGCGACGACAGCTCGTCGCTCTTCAGCGATGCCGACCCGCGACCGAAAGTGCGCGTGAGCGGGTCGTCGTCCGAATCCCCGTGCACCCCGCGGTCGCGCTGTGGCGTCTGCGGCTGCAGGGGGAGTGCTGGCGCTTGCACCATCGATGGCGTGTGGGGCGCGTGCGAGTGCGCGTGCGAGTGCGGGTACGTCGGATGGGCGTCCTCAGACATGGACAGCTGGCGATGAGGACCGCGCCGTTCGGACGACGAAGGAGGCCTCTCAATCTCGCCTGCCGACACGCGCGGCGTCGCCGGCGTTGACTGCGCCTCGATGTGTGCGACGAGCTGCTCACGGGCCGCAAACGCCGCGGCGGCGTGTCTCTCCGGGCACCGCACCGTAATCGTCTGCGTATGCTGTCGAGACAGCTTGACGACCACGTGCACGCCGCACTCGGCGATGACCGACCTCACGAACCCCTGATCCACCACGACGTCCTCCGCCACTTCGAACATCAACACGAACGGCAACGCGTCGAGGAGCTCCCGCCGCGCGGCCATGGCGCCATGGAACGTCCCGACGATCGTCACCTCGCTCGACGGGCGATACTGCTGCTGTTGAGACAGGTGGTAGAGAAGCTGCTGCTGCGTCGAGACCACGGCCGCCATCTGCGCGCTGTCCGCAGGAGGCCCAATAACGACGGCCTCGATGGGCGGCGCGTGCGGTCCAGCGTGCATGGGCACGGGGAGGGCCGCGGCGTTCGAGGGGAAGTGGATGCTCGTTATCGTCCGCCGCGCAATCATCTTGACGCCGCCGTCGCCCTCCCCGCGCACGTACAGCTGCTGGTCGGGCGGAATGGACACGGACACCGCGACGAGGCCGATGGACGTCCCGAACAGTTCCATGAGGCGCGTGCACGCATCCCGGATCGCCTCGGACCGGCCCTCCATGCCGCGGACAAACACCTGCAACCGCACAACGCCCACGTGAGCACAAAGCATCGCACGCGTGAGATACGCGGCGGTGGGCTTATAGGGGTAAACGCTGCACAACTGCGGCACCAAAGGGAAACCGTACAAGACATGCTAAAGGTGCGTGCGCCAACACAAAAGCAGTTCCCACCTGCTGCGCCGTCGGCGGCGGGCCCATCCATCGCTTCACAGCAATCGACACACAGAAGGTCGCCGCAATCGCGCGGACGGCCGGCGACCTGTCGTCGACACGCTGGGCGGTCGCAGGCACGACGTAGCTCACACAAAGGGGGAGGCACTGGCGCAGCATGTGCCTCGCCTCGTCCACACGCGACGGGTGCCCCGAGATGGTCACCTGCGTGCCGCGCATGGGGTTGCGGGCGCGGTGGCTGTCCGGGAAGTGGATGTGCGTGTGCGTCTGCGTCATGATGGCGCGCACATTGCACCCGCCCTTTCCAATCACGTCGCTGTGGCTGTCCGCCGCAATCTCCACCTTGGCCGTCACCTTCGCCGCCTCCGTGTCGAGAAGCCGTAGGACCTCCAAACGGGCCGCGGCCGCAGCCTCCCTCTCGCCGGCGATCATTACCGTCGGATTCTTCTTGCTGCGCGCCCCCACCTTCAGCTTGGGAGGCAGGCGAATCTGCGTCCCAGTCGCCGCCATGATGCCGCCAAAGATCGCCGCGCACCCGGCGAGCACGTCCGGGTGATCGCGCAAGAGGTATTCGAGGCGGTGCCGGTCGACCCTAAAGTGCATCTCGACGCGCCCGTCGGGACCCTCCTCCACAGTCACGTGGCCGGGGTCATCGACGCCCAAGTCTGACCGCGTGGACGAATTGAGAGACGAGGGGCCGTACGATGCGTCGGAATTGCTGCGCTCTCGGGGGGACACCGGCACGCCGGCCTCGCCCTGCTCGTACTCCGCCTGGGGGGGAAGCGAAATCGTGCGGGCGTACGCTGTCGAGCCGCCCGCCCCAAACGGCACAAGCCCCTCTGCAGGCGCCGAGAGCGCCAGGCCGAGGTGCGAGCCCGGCTGGAACGGACGCGCGTACGCACGAAGCGCGGACACGTCGGCATCCATTGACACGGAGCGGAGGCCCCGGCGCCCACCGTCCGACGGCATTCGCCCTGCAGCGAGTGGGCTCACGCCATATGCAGGCGCTACTCCTCGCGCGCCGTCGTACACGAGCGGCTGCCCGAAGTGGACGGGCGCATACGCGACGGGGACAGACGGCACGGGCAGCGGGGATGCGCTGGTGGCCATGCGGCGGTCAATCGCATTTACGGCGGGCTCGACGCACGCCGAGTCGCCCACGATAATTACCGGTCGTGACGGATCGTTGACGTGGACGCTTCCGTTCGCGATCGCAACAATCGGCTGCAAGAGGCACGCGCCGGTGCGCGCAGCAACGCCCGCGGCGTCAAACGGCTGGAACGTGTGCTCGCTGGGGACTTCCGCACGCGTGTTGGCGCCCTTGGCGGCCTCGAGCAGGAGGGAGGTCGCGCGCAGGCAGGCATCCATCTTGCCAGTGATGGCCACAATGTCGGTTCCGCCGGACGCCGAGGGGGCGGGTACCGCGAGATACGTCGACGTGGCCATCGCGATCGCGTGCACGCGGCGCTCGCGCTCCGAGACGAGACCACGCAGCTGGCCCTGTGGGACGACAACGGAGAGCGTTGTCGTTGCAGCCGCAATTGCCGCAACGCCGTCCCTCAGCGCGTTCGCGGCGGCTGCAACTGCATCGCGCTGTCGTCCGAACAGAATGACACTCCCACGGCCGGAGGGCGGCCACGGACAGAGAGCGGCGACGCGAAAGCCCTGTTCAATGCCATGCACCAACTCGCCGTCCGCGACAAGCGAGGGCACGTGCTCGCGTGGGACTTCGACGGGCTCAAAGCTCCATCCCGACTGTGGCGAGAGGAAGATCCGTTTTGGTTAGCGGACGCATCACACGCGCATATGCGCGTTCGCCCACCCATACCACAGCAACAGCAATACGACGCAAAGGAAAAAAGTAAAAAAACCGCGACGAACTCACCGCTGCGCAACCGTGCGACACCAAGGCCGCCTTGAGCGCCTCTATGCTTTCGACAGGCGCAGTCACAGTCACTGACGCCTGGCCGAGAAACCGAGGCCCACGAAGCACACCGTCCACGGAGCATCCCGGGACGCTGTCGGCTGCTCGCTTGAGGGCGTCGTCAGGAGCACACTCCTCGGGCAAGAAGAAGGTCAACGACACCTGCAAAAAAATGTCCACAACAAACGCATCAGAAGCGAAAAACGCCAAAAGCACCACGCACACGAACCAATAGAGCTGATGGGGGCGTCGCACACACACGAGATTGCCCGCAACCACTTGGACGCACCCTTGACAATACTATGTCGTAAATGCGCCCACGGGCAGCGAGCACATCTGCCTCGCTTCCTAGGAGGGCCACGCGCAGTCGTCGGTCCACGTCTTCGAGAGACACGGACACGCCCGCAAACTCCGACGCTACGGCGGCCGCGATGCTCGCAGACACTTCGGCGTTGAAGGCGGGGCACGGGTTCGCGGTCCGGTCAATCGCGAAAAAGCAGCGCGACAACTGCGAAGGACGGCCCGCAGCGCCACCGCCGGCGTCGCGAGGAACGTCGGCGGACATCGGATTTCGTGCGGCGACCCCCCTATGGAGGGAGCCGCACTCGCACAAATGCCAACGACGCCCCGCGCTCACAAGGTCGCGTCGTTTCCCATGGTCGAAGAAGAGACGACGTGTGCGAAGCAGCGCCGACGCAAACACCACACGTGCGGGGTAATTCGGACAATACGAAAAGTTTTGCACACACGCTGTCAAAAATGCAACCACACCCCTCTTTTGCGTTGCGGCCCAGCAGACGGATCACCTCCGCTCACAACGCGAATTGCGATTCGTGACGAGAGAGACGACGGCTGCTGGGGGCGGACAGCGGGCATGCGCACAGGCGTGCGTGGACGGGTCGACAAGGGTCACACACGCGATGTCCTCGAAACGAGAGCTGCGTCAATGGTGCCGAGCAACACCACTTGCGTTCTTTCCAAACATGGAAGGTTAGCAACGCCTCGTTCACAGAATTGGTATATTTCGTCTCAAAATATACATTAAAGGCAAATAAAACTGCCAATGCGGTTACCTTCAGACCCGGATGAAATTTACTGTGATAGTATCATGCATATGGTACATTACCACACAAATCGGTACGGGGGTCGCGTTGGATCCTCGAAGGTAAGAGGACGTCGTTTTATGAGAATTCGATGTCCAAGTTTTTTTTATTGTTCTGGGGACCGTTGCCAACTCTAAGAATGCTGGTATATCCCTGTGTCATGTGCGCGCGCGTGTTATGTTTTAAGCCGAGAATTCTGGCTTGTCGATACACTCCACTTCTGGGCATCTCGCCGCACGGACGGATCGTATGAGTCGATGCCGTTGAAAATTGACGTACTGAAAAAACGACGCGGGCATGCGCTGCGCGGCAGTGTATGTGCTGCGGGCGCAATGATTCAGCCGGGGGGTGTCATGCCCGAATTGATGTACGCGCGCGTGTCGACGGTAACGTTCGACTCGAACTGGAACGTGAGCTTGCCATGTTGGCGCGCATGATCAGCCGCTTGTACCGCGACAGCTCGCGCGCGACGGGCTGCGGGCTGTAGAGCTTGTTGCGGCCGAAATTGGGGCGATCACTGACGAGCGTGACGTTGTCGGGTCGGGGACGGTCTGGGCGACGGCCGACGACATATACACAAACAGGCACAGGCACACACACACACACAGGCACAGGCACACACACACACACACACACACAAAAACACTCACACGCAACACACACACACGCAACAAACACGTGCCTGGTAGTCAAATGCCCAGTGCGTATTCGTTTGCTCGTCCCTAACCCAGAAGTACCACCACTGGAAAAGGCACGTGACAAGGGATAGAGTTCACGGCGATAGCGCTGGTAGTGAGCGTGGGGCTCTTCCACCCCGACTTTCATGACCGAATTGAGACGCGCAGCGAGGGCATCGACAGGGGCAGTCTCTTTGGCGGGTGCCGCCGTCGCAACGCACGCGGCGACGAGGCACATGGCTATGAGCGCGCGTGCGGGCCGATGAGTGAAAATGAAAGCGCAATTTGCGATACTGGTTTGCACACTCCGTTTCCCGACGTACGCACTGTCCCGCGCCGGCGCGTGGGCGACTTGTTAAGCGCGGGACTGTTCACCCTTTCCCTGCACGTCGTTCACCATGTGCGTGCGAGCCAAACTGTGTTCCAGTGCACTGCCGCCGTCTGCGCGTGCACGCTGGCTCAAGCGAGCGTTCACGCAACAGGCGACATGCAAAGACGGCGTTCTTTTCGTCACCCACGAGGTAGAATATACGGCTGCGGGCGAGGATGGCTGGCATCGCGCATCGCATCGCCTGTTTCACGATACGCTACGACACCGTGGCGTCCGTTCCTCCATTGTCGAAATCACGCGTGTCCAACACCTCGACGTCATCAGCAGCGTTGCTGGGACGGCTCGAGGAACGGAACACCTTCACATTCCACGCCACTACGGAACCGGGACGAATCCCGAGCGACGCAAGAGGGCCGACCCGTCCAGCAGTTGGGACCCCATATGAAACATTATTGGTCCCGTTGCGTGGCCGCGAATCAGCTGGTCAAGTGTCGCCGTTGCAAAGTCGACGTCGTCGTGGGCGACAGTCAAGTTAGTGATGGGATTCAACAGCAGAATGTCGCATTCGATGTCGGGCACGGCGCGCCTTTTGAGAACGTCGTCGCTTCGCTCCACGATGCGGTGCTCAATGCCGTGTGCCTTGAGGTTGTTTCGAAAGAGCTTGCGCCTGTGCACTTCGCTCATTGTCCCCCGCCCATACGTCAACATTGCGGAAGCACGACCCGCGTGGCCCCGGTCGCGCCGAATTGTCTCGTTGGTTGCGACCGCGATGCCGTTGAGTGATGTCGACGCAGTGCGTGCGAGGGCCATTGTGTCTGGTCGCACGCACTGGGGCGGCGCCTTGCCAGACTGACTGCGCGCGCAGTAGAGGAGCTCATCGACGATATTCTGGAGGACAGTGCCGCCAAGGCCCGTGTCGTGACGCACCGCGGCGATGAGTGCCTGCTCGTCGCCGTGGGCACGGTCGTTGGCGTCGCGTATGCGGTTGGGAGTTGGGTCCGGCGAGACATCACGCCGGCACTTGCGCGTGGTGAGTGGGAGAGGCCCATCACTCAAACGCAACAGGTCTTTGAAGCCATTTCGCGCTCCGTCCACCCACCGGCTCACAGACGGGTTTTAGAAAAACTGGTCCAGCGTTTTAAATTAGAAAAACGGGTCCAGCCTCCTCGATTTGGGATTCCCACTAAAGATCCGCAAAACGCGCGAAATGAACAGATTCTTCGTGCTGACATCGTCAATCACGAGGAATCGAAGAGACGCATACAGAGCGCCCACAAGCGGTACGCCGGTGGCGGCAAGCGTAGCACGCGCTGCGTGTGGAAAATACGTTACCATTTGCCAAAGATTTAAGGCGCGCATGTTCATCGGCACCACATGTCTGGACAATCTAGACGCAACAGCACATAGTCCGGACGAATGTTTTGAGGGGGCTTGGATCGGGAGCTCCCCGACAGGGCACGCGGGCTCCCCCGTGCATCGGAAATGCTACCGCACGTGCCATCACAACACGTACCGCACCCGGCGCACCCGTAGGCGACGGGTCAAAAACTGCTGAACGCTCGGTTCGATGAGTTCGCCAAAATATGCATGCTGCTGACGTGACCATTGTACGGTGACACTCGGCAGTCGGCGCACGTCAGCCGGCCCAATTCGCCGTTGTTCGTACACACGCACACAACTTCCACAGATTTATACTTTGAGCGCGTGTATTTGTCGTCAACGATGGCGGCGGTTGCCTCTCCACTACGGGTGGTCAACAGCCACCCACTGGCGCTGGGTGACGACGACGGTCTTGACGAGGTGATTGTCAATCTCACCGCGTCACTGTTTCTCGGAGCCGCACTCTCTGTGCTCGACTCGAGCTGTGACATCTAAGGGCTGCCCTCTCCAACAGACACTCGAGCTCGCCCTCCCAGCCAACACGCTGCTAAATGAGCAGTCGCCCTCGCCGGAATCAAAGCGATCTCGCAGCAATTCCAGCCGCATTGTCATCCCAGCGGTGAGTCCATTATTGTTTCTGTATATGACTGTGCGTGGAGGCGATGAAAGCCGGCGCTCTATGTAATGATCCGACAACTGTCGGTTTTGCGTTGTGTCCGTTTTGGCGTGTCCCGCGTCGTGTATGTGTAATGTGCAGTTACGCGGGCGTGCGCGCGTTCAGTTTCTGTTTCCGAAAAGTTGTTTTCGCCTCGTATTTACGGACTGCCGTGCAGTGGGAGACTATCACCGACACGGAGCGGAGGCATATCGACCTGTTGAAATCGTCCATCGACTCTGCTCGCGCCAACGACAGCACAGCGCCGGCGACAAATTACGACGATTACGATCTTGCGCGCTTTCTCCGCGGAAATGAAATGGACGTGGACGCGGCCCTTGCGCACATACTCGCCGCAGAGGAGCTCTCGGCGCAGTGCCGTGCGGGAGACATCCGCATCTCACACGTCGAACACGAACTGCGAAAGGGGTACGCTTACTTTCAGGAGGGGACATACGACAACGCCGGGCGGACGATCCTCGTGGTGCGTTTGAGCCGATTTCATTGTTCCCGCGTGCATAATGTGCTGGCTTTGACGCATCATTGGTGGAAATCAGTGCAAACTTTTCTGCTGCAGTGTCTGGGTAACCGTCCAATCTTATGTTGTCGATCTTCCCGCTGCCGCAGTTTGAGTTCGGAAAGTTCGACCCGAAAACGTCGGACCGCGTGGACGTGCTGCGTCTTGGACTGTACCTCATAGAGCGTGCGCTCGAGAACGCCTGCCACGCACAGCAGGCACGTCTAATCTGCCGCAGCACGCCAGCATGTATTGTTTGTCACCACGCGCCCACTTGTACGCCTCTGTCGCTGCGTATGACATTCCTCGCACACACAAACGAGTGAACGCAGACACGATTAGGTGCGTGCGCTTTACATCTGTCCTTGTTTCCTTCCCTGATGTCGGTTCCGCTGCAGATTGCGTGCATCATGAGCTACAAGGGATGGAAGTTGCGCCAGAGCGACCGAGAGCTCACCAGGGCACTCGCACACATCCTCAGCACGATCTATGCCGAGCGCATCGGCAGCGCACACCGTGGGTTCCGCGTGTGGCTGGCTGTGTGTTTGTGGGGGTGTTGTGTTTTCAAAACACGTGACACTGCATTCCGCCGTGAGCTGCGCGCGTCTCTGCCTTCAGCATCCATTTTCTACTAGTGTTGCGCCCGTATACCTGCCGCCATCGATCGTGCGCACCGCCACGCACTAAGCGCCACACATGCCTTTGCGCGCACGTGCACACGCAGTCGTGAACACGCCCGGCTACTTCAAGGTGTTCTGGAAGATATGCAAGCCTTGGATCCCAAAGCGAACGGCGCGCCGGATTGCCTTCGTCAGCCAAGAGCGTCTGCGAACAGACACAAAGTTTGGCGCCGCCGCCATCCCCGCTACGCTTGGAGGCACGTGCAAGTTCGACCTCGAGGCATGGATCAAGGTAGAGTCCGGCGTTGGTGCAGAGCGCTGCGAATATATGTGGATCTGGAGTCAGTTTCGCCATTCAAATCTAATCACTCTGTTTGACGTCCATGCGCCCAGCGCCGCTACGTTGCGGAGGGACTAAACGCGAAATCGCCGCCGCCAAAGCACTCGTTCGATGATGGTATTCTTCAACAACTCAGGTGAGGGTGGGCAGTGGTTCGTCAAGACCTGGTCAACCTGTCTAATGTCGCCGTGTGTCTGTGTCTCTTGTCCACTCTGTCTAGTGTGGTTGTGTGTGTGTGCCTCTTGTCCACTCTGTCTAATGTGGCTGTGTGTGTGTGCCTCTTGTCACTCTGTCTAATGTCGCCGTGTGTTTGTGTCTCTGTCCACTCCGTCTAATGTCGCCGTGCGTTTGTGTCTCTGTCCACTCTGTCTAATGTGGCTGTTTGTCTGTGTCCCTGGTCCACTCTGTGGCTGTATATTCAAAGACTTGGTCTCATCTGTCTAATGTGGCTGTGTACGGTGTAGGTACAAGGAGCGCACGACCGAGGACGACATGCTCGATAGGGACGAATGACTGCCGCTGTCCGCAGTGCAACTGATCTATTGTTCACTTTCGCATGTTCAATTCGGCGCTGTCGACTACTGCATAAAAGAATCGTCTTACAACACGAATCGACTCCTCACCGCCGTACATTAACACTCGCTCGGCACACTGGCACGCACGCCACGCCACGCCGCACGGCAACCACGCACGCGCTATACACCCGCAATTTGAAGAGCTCAAGCTTCCATTTCGAACAGCAGAAATTCGGCGGGTTCGTTCCCAACGCCCGTGAACACGAGCTCGCCGCCTCCATTCTTGACAAACACGCCGTCACCACCGCGAAGCGACACGGACTTGCCATCTCCCGTCGACACACCGAGCGTCACATTCTTCCCCTCGATCACGTGCACGTACGCCTGTCGCCCCTTCGCGATGTGCGTGGGCGTCGTCGCACCCGCCTTGAGAATGGAGGCATACATGTTGAAGTCTTGGTTAATCGAGATGGTCGACCCATCCTTTGGGCTGTCGGCGGCCGGCGAAATAATGTGGCACAGACGGCCTTCCTTTTCCTTGTCGTCGAATTTGCGCGTGGTGTACGAGGGCTTCAGACCGTTCGCGTCCGGCTGCACCCACACCTGCGAGTGTAATTAGCGGGTGAGTTTGTGGCACTAGAAGCGCTGAGAGTCGTCGAGAGACATTCAAGGAGCTGATAACACGACGACGCCACGCATGCGAACCAGAAGACAACTCAGCGCAGCTGCAGTGCAACAATGTACGGCAGCAGACAATGTAATGTCAAGCTGCCGAACGCGAATGTGCGCGCACCTGAATGAAGTGAACCCAGTCCTTTGGGTTGCGATTGTACTCGCTGTGACGAATGCCCTTGCCGGCCGACGTAAACTGCACTTCGCCGCGGCGAATCGTCTCCTGTCATCAACAAGAAAGTGTGTCAGTTTCAGTCGCCAACCGGATGCGATTGTTCACAACTTTGGAGCACAATAAAAAACACACACTAAGAGTGCATCAAACGAAAGGTCGGTCAATGGCGGCAACTCACCGTGTTGCCCATGGAGTCCTTGTGCTCGAGTTCTCCGCGGACGACATAGCTAAAAATCTCAAAGTCGCTATGCCCGTGAGTTCCAAAGCCTGCGAGAGATGGATGCGGAAATTAGATGCCGTGACGTTTTCAACGCAACAGAAAACACACACAGACTGCAAGTCAAGCACAACACACCGCTTACCTTTTCCCGGCTTGACGTGGTCCTCGTTGATGACCTGCAGCGGGCCAAAGCCGCTGTACTTGCGGTCGAAGTAATCGGCAAAACTGAACGTGTGGCTCGTCTTGAGCCAGCCGTGGTCGGCCGTCCCGCGAGCACCGCTGGGGCGAATCTCAAGTTCCATCTTTGAAAAGAGCGCGGAAAGAAACAGAAATGCGGCTCGCATCGCCAGGCGTCGAATTTTCAGAGGGCGCAGTGATGGCAGTGGGTGCTCGCCATCCCCATATTTATACCGTACGTGGCCAATTCGCGAAGCGGCCTTCGCGAATAGTGTGACGTGAATGGTCCAAAATCGCGATGCAATTGATCCACACGGCCCCAATCCCTAATGTTGCGAGAATATACTCGAAGTTTACATGTGCCTCGACGCATGCACCTTGCCGGCTGCACGTCATATAGGACGAGCAGTCCAAATCGTCGGCATGCAAGAAGGTCGCACCAGCGACTGTAACACCTTCGACATGTTACCCCGTCGGTTGATCGTAAACATTTCTGAAAAGTTATGCAATCGGGGCTGGGAATTTGACTTAATGTGTCTTCCTGGCACTCTTTTTGTGGGCCTTATCTGAATATAAGAGTTCATAGTAAAATTCATCGTAAAAATGGCGCTTAATTGGTGCAGGGTGACTTGGTGTTGCTGACACACGGCTTCATCTTCGATGCATCGCAGTCGATTTCCGATAGAGTGAATATTAACCCGTGCAAGGGCTTGCGCGTACATTATATAGACGAGAATGACGACGTTCAAGCACAAGGAAAACGGCCTCATTGCCGTTATTGGCGACGAGGTGCGACTGAGTGTGCCGGCTGACGAGTGGTTGCTGTCCGCTACCGCAGAGAGGACGTGTCGTCCGTTTGCATGTTTCCGTCTGCGCACATGCATGTGTGTGTAGCAGGTGTAGGATTTTATGTGTTGTATGGAGAGGGCTGTTGTATTTTTGATTGATGTGACGCTCCAATGATGTACGGTCGCGATGAATTCTGCGTATTGCGTTTAAACAGTTCAACTTCTGAAACTGCGAGTGTTGCTCTTCCAGGACACGGTGACTGGCTTTCTGCTTGCCGGTGTTGGCGAGATCGACGCCCGGAGGCAATCTAATTTCCTTGTTGTCACAAAGAGTGGGTGATGTGTTGAAGTCACCTTGCGTGCAGTATTCGTCCCCTAAAAATTACCTTGCGTCGCGTGCGTGTGCTTGTGGTGGTCTGATCCCTAGTATCGTTGTGCGTGTCTCTGTATGTGGACTTGTGCTTGTGTGAGGTCAATGCCGTCTGTTTGCCGTGTGTCGTGTGTTCATTGCTGCGAGTAAGGAGCGTGCACACTCGGGGGAATGGCGCGGGTCGAGTGTGCGGGTCGAGTGTGCGGGTCGAGTGTGCGGGTCGAGTGTGCGGGTCGAGTGTGCGGGTCGAGTGTGAGGTTTAAGTTCCCGTGTTCACTGTTGATGCACCTGCAGACACGCCCATCCCTGCCATCGAGGACGCCTTCCGGAAATTCACCAACCGCGAGGACGTTGCGATTGTGCTTATCAACCAGCACGTGAGTCGGCCTTCTCTCGCACATAGTCTGAGCGGTTGCTCTGTTTCTTGCTCCTTCCTCGACCATCGCGTTGCCATATCCCCCTTCCTCTCCTTCCCGCCTTCCCACTTGATGGCCTTCCTGCTTGTGCAGCGTGATCACTTGAGTAGCATTCATGTTTGCTCTACGTCACTCGAGTGGCGTTTATTTCTGCCCGCGCAAGTACAGACACTTTCGTTTTTGCCACCTAAAACATTCGCCTTCATTTCCAGGTGGCCAACGAAATTCGCTTCCTGCTCGACGGCTACCACCGACCCATTCCGTCGGTCCTGGAGATTCCCTCCAAGGAACACCCGTACGACCCCGCGAAGGACTCGATCCTGCGACGTGCAAAGGTGCGTTTTCTCGCTTGCTGTCTCGCCATATGAGCTCTTAGAGAGGGTTAGTTCGCATTTGCACGTGCGTCCTCTTGCGCATACTCGCTTGCTGTCGCGCCATATGAGCGCTTTAGACTCGCATTTCCGCGTGTGTTCTCTTGCGCATACGCGCTTGCCGTGTCGCCATTGTCAGCGCTTTCGAGAGGGTTAGTTCGCACCACCTTTGATCATGTACGCTAATTTCTCTGCTACCTTTCGCTCGTCGCAGACCCTCTTCCAAAATGACTGAGACACACCATGTGCGCCCTTGGCGGGCTAGGGGACCACATTAAACATTAAACTGCGTCGCGCTTGCGTTCTTGCACTGACAAACTGCACACTTCCAAACATTTGGCTTTTTTGTTTTTTATGAGGTGAGGGCTGGCGGCAACCGCCCAAAACCCTCGCAATGAGCAGTCCGCACACGAGGCCGTCTCACCCAGCGAGGCCGACGAAGACAATGCAGCGCGCCATAACAGCACGCATGCCTCATCCACTGCGCGGAAACGAACGAAGGAGCACGCCGACCGGACACGCACGCGGGCGGCTTGCACAGAGAGACGGGACGTCTAGTCGAAGAGGCCAAAGCCCATGTCGCCCTCCTCGGACTCCTCCTTCTTCTCCTCCTTCTTCTTCTCCTCCTTCTTCTCCTCCTTCTTGGCACCGCCAGCAGCAGCGGGCGCGGCGGCGGCAGCGGGGGCAGCACCGCCGGCAGGGACCGACGCGAGCTTCTTGTTGCCCTCGGCAATCACCTGAACAACGACAGAGTCCACAGTCACAAAACGTACGCATACCGTGCACAGAAGATAACGTTCACGCGGTTGATTAACCAACAAAAATCGGGGCGACTTTGTCGGCGCACACCCGAGCCATCCACTACAACAACAGCAAAACACGACAAACAACACGCACCGACTCGAGGTCCTTGCCCTTGAGCTCGTTGACGACCTGAGCAATGCGGGCATCGTCACCCTCAATGCCGACCGAAGCGAGGATCTTCTTGATGTCGGCCTCGGAGACGGCCTTCTTGCCAGCGAGGGCAGCGAGGAGGTAGGCAGCAATGTAACGCATCTGCAAAGCGTGTTCAAGACGATCATAAGCGCACGTCTAGCGAGGTCTAACGAACGTGCGGTAGCCATGAAAGCCCGTCCACGTCCGCATGTTTTCATGCATACTAAATAAGTCCCAATCTATCGCCGCGCAAAAACTCGAGTCGTCCACATCGCCGTTATACAGCGCGGTCGAACTTCGCATACCTTGGAACGATTTAACACCTCGAGGTGACGAACCGAGTTGCGTATCGAGAGGAAGAAGCCGTGGGCTCGACAGGGGCGATTTCTTTTTGCGCAAGAGCGGAGGGAACGCATGCACATGGTGCAACGACGGCCACGCGGGGTCTCTCTGGCTGGGCACTTACAAGCAGGGTCTTTGATTACGATGGCGCTTGACTATGGAAAATGTATGGACTGCAAAGTTATTTCAGTGTAAGACTATGGCCGCATGGGAGCCACAATTACACCGGATTATTCGCGGAGTAAATGTCACGTGAGCACCTATTGTTACGTATGTTACGCCACTTGCCCTTGACGAACCGGCGCAACCAATATTTCGAAAGCGGAGACTTTAGCTCTGGATACAACGCAGTCGCAGCAATACGCAACGAAAGGGCGACGCAAACGCACACGAAAGTACTAGGCCTACACAGCCTTCACGTAGTTGGCCGGGAAAATCCCGCGCCGCCCGTTGAGCTCGCCCTCCCACCAGTCATTCGACGACTCGGTCTGTCTTGTAACGACTATCGTGTCGCCCATGTTGAATGCGAGATCACCTGGCTGGACACCATCGAATGCATAGACGGCCTTGACTCGCACCTTTGGAGCCGACGGCGCGATTTCCTGCGACGTGCGCTTCATGCTCGTGAACGACGCCGCTGTGGCACTGTGCGTGCGCAGCGTGTTCGGCGAGCTCACGTAGCGGTCCTTCGCCTGTGATTGCAACACTCCCGATCCCGAGCTGAACGATAGCCTGTCGTGCGGGGTCTGCCCTGTCGAGTGCGACGAGTACGATGAGCCCGTGCTCTGCCGCCGCGACTCCCACGAAGATGACGCATCGTTGCTGGGCTTGCGCTCTGCCGACAGCTTTGCCCCATGGGACGAGTCAGTAGAATTGACGCGCGCCCTGAAGGAAGACACGCGCCAAAGAAAGTGTGAGTCAGACAAACGTAAGGAACGTAGAGTAAGGAACGTAGAGTTGCACGAAAATTGAAAGTCCAAATTGCCCACCTGTACGCCTGCGCGCGCGGGCTCAGCGTCCCGCCGTAGCCGCGGCTCGCGCCGAGAGAGGAACCGCTCACACGCGACATGTCGTCGTCGTCATCCTTGTGGCCGATGGAGGAGGACGACCCCGACGGTGGCGTCGCAGGCCGCCCTCGCTGCAACTTCTTCTGCTCCATCTCAATGTGAGTCTGGTTGGCGATACGCTCGTGGTCCGCCAGCGCGTCGTACAGAGCCTTCGCCTCGTCCGGCGGGTCCACCGCGCCGCTGAGAATCTGACGGGCGCGCAGGCCGTGCTCGCCATAGAACTTGCGGTTCGCGTCCTTTCGCTCGATAATGCACGCGCCCTCAAGAGACAGGCCCCCAAAGAGGCCCTTGCTCCGGCTGTACGTGAAGATGGCCGCAGTGCTGCGCAGGGCAACGTCGCCCTCGACATTACGACCGTACGGACCGATGGCCACTGTGACGTTCCCGCCGAGCGTCACGTTCGTGCCCTTGGAGAAGGCGTCGACGGCCTGTTGATTGTTCAGCACCATAACAAAGTCGGTGATTTCCGCGCCGAGTTCAAAGCCACCGCCGAGACCGACAATGCCAATTGCCGAAGGGGCCGACCACTCTGCAAGGATATTGTGTCACAACAGCGGCTATCCCAATTGCACACGGGCTAGCACTGAAAGGGACAACGAGCAGAGGGAAGCCAAATAAAAAGAGCCGAGAACTCCGAATACGAGACGACGACATGTCCGCGATAGGAAACACGGGCCGACACAAAGGGAAGACGGCATGTGCGACACGTGCAATGAGAGCAAGCAGACGTACGCTAAGTGTACCAACGATACACAGGACAAGACGGAAGAGATTTGCTCGCGACACTTGCCTCCGCTTGGAAGGCGCGCAAAAACAAGCCCCGAGCCGCCGCGCGCGGTGACGATGAAGCCTGCCTTGACGACGGTGAGCACGGCGAGTCCCTTGGCGTGGAGAATGATGCCGTAGGGAATGATTTTCTCGGGACCCGACTTCTCGTTGGGCATTGTGAATTCGCGAATGATGGAGGCGCACTTGCTCGCCTCCCGCGAGAGGCTCATTGGAATGAACGAGTTGACCATTTTCGCGCGTCTGTCGCGGCACACCACGCAAAGTGGTGCAACGCCTGTGGATTTGCGAAAGGCGACTCGTCCGCCGAGCTAAAGTCCCTCGAGCGTGCGAGGCACTCCGCGAAAAAACACACCGCGAACACAGACACAGTAAACTACAAGGAAGACGCAAGTGTGTGTGGAAGTCTCTCGAGCAAGACGCTGCAACGGGAGCACTGTGTGAGTGGATGCAACGTGCGTGTTTATTCTTATCAGCTCTCACGCGGTTGGTGTGTATTGTTTCCTCAGAACTGGGTAGGCCGTACTTAATTTCAGTCCATGGACTGAGAACTCTTGTCATAAACTTGTTAGGAAGCCGATTTAGTCGCATTAATTCTTCCTCGTTTAATTTGAATACTTATTTACAACGCCGAACTCAGAAAAGTAGAGATATTGATGACGCAACCTTGACGCCATGCTAACAGCGAACTTTTTCAGTCATCCCCATCACACACACACACACGCAGAAACGCGCGCGCACACGTGCACAATACACGCACGGACACACACAAACACACACACAGACACACACACACTCTCAAACACACAAACACACACACGTATGCACACACGTACGCAAACACACTCACGCACTACGAGCGTTTGGTGTCAAAACACACCTCACGATCGCATTAACGCTCAACTTTGATCGAAAATGATCAAGACGGAGGGCGGCCGCGTGGAAGCCAAGGCACCGCCGGCGCCTCCCGCGCCCAAAGCGGACACGCATCGTGTCAAGTATTTTTGCAAGAACTGCCGCAACCCCGACCCGCCGGTAGTCGAAGAATACCGTGCGGGGGACCTCTTGTGCGGCGATTGCGGCCTCGTGCTCGGCGACCGCGTGCTCGACGTGCGCTCCGAGTGGCGCACGTTCAGCAACGACAAGCATGAGAGCTCCGGGGATCCTTCGCGTGTGGGCAACGTAACGGACGGTGCGCACCTCACAACGCAGATTGCGTCGGGGCCGAACTCTCGGGAACTCGGGCGCATCCACGGCAAGATGCAGAAAGAACATGGACACGACAAGCGCCTCCTACAAGCGTACGATGAGATTGCGCACGTAGCCGAGCGAATGGACCTCCCACTGAACATTCGCGAGCGCGCGAAGCAGCTGTACAGGCAAATTTTCGAGCGGGGTGCGCTGAAGGGCCGCAAGATGGAGGCTGTGGCGGCTGCGTGCCTGTACATTGCGTGTCGACAGGAGAATGTGCCGCGGTCGTTCAAAGAAATCACGGCGTTTGCGAACAGCGTTCCAATGTCGGACATCAAGCACGCGTTCAAATTTATCAAGGAGGCGCTCAAGCTCAACGAGACGATGGCGACGAGCGAGGCGAGCGACTTCATCCCGCGTTTCTGTTCTCTTCTGCGCCTGCCCAAGAGCATCGTCAACGCCGCCAGCCATGTCGCTGTCGAGGCCGAGAAGAAGAATCTCACGTCTGGGTGCGTTGTTGTGCGCCGTGCTTTATTGGCTGACAGGCGCCTTTTTCGAGCTGGGATTGTGTGAGCCACGAAGAACTGATCATGCGCTGCATATCAGAAAAACGGCCGTGTCCATCGCCGCAGCAGCCATCTACATGGTCTCCCAAGTCACCGACAACCCAAAGTCGCAAAAGGGTGCGTGCCTCTGTCCAATCAATTTGCCTCCTCCCTCCTCCCCGCTCTCTTTTCTCTATTCGTTTTTTCTCTGGCAGCTGTCTGTGGCGTATGGACTGAAGGCCCTTCATGCATCTTTCCACAGATATCAAGGACGTGGCGGGCGTCGCGGATGTGACTATTCGCAACGCGTACAAGGACATGTACCCTCGCCGCGCGGATCTCTTTCCGCCGACGTTTATCACGGATCGCAGCCGATTGGACATGCTGCCACCGCCCACATAAGCTCGGTGCCGTTTGCGCAGAGTGTAATGGGAACAAAAAAAAAGGCATAATGAACTGTAAAGTGAATTCGAACGCTTGCTGTGCGCTATCATTATCTGAATTGAATCGTGGCGGAGCTGACAGTAACGAGGACGAAATCGATTTCGAACTGAGTGGGACAGAACACGATGACGGATGGCACGGGCCGAGAGTGAGAACAATGTCGACTGACGCCCGAGGATGTCGAACGGTCGGTCCCCCGTTACGACACCGCGGAACGACCACCACCACCATATCTCCTCATGGGGTCGGACACAACATTGACCGAAAGGACTTGAAAAAGGGGCCCCCAGGCAATTGGCAAAAACTATGCGAGCTGTACAACAACAGAACGCACTTCACTTGGTCAACCCGCCCACGCACGACATGGCCGTCTGCACACCCATCGCGAGCGTTGCGCTCGGAGACCAGCTGTAGCGGTAGTGCGCCACGCCCGCGGCAATGGCCGCCACTATCGCAATGCGCTTAACGACACGCGACAGCGACGAGTGCTGCGGCTTGTTGACAGTGTCAATCGCGCCGCCGGCCTTGTACGGGGTGAAAACGTTGTTCACTATCTCTTGGATGGCCTTCGGCGCGCCGTCCCACGTGTGCGGGCCGTAGAGGCGGTACTGCGGCGGGGAGGCGGGCCCAAACACGACGAGCCACCACAGGCGCGGGTTCGTGAGGAGCAATCGCCAGAGGGGCGGCTTGCACCCGACCAGCGCGGCCACTTCGTCCATGTAGGGGATGTAGTCGACCTGGATCGTGTGGCGGTTGCGGCGGCCGTACCGCTGCCGCATTGCACAGCGCGCCTTCTCAATGTCCGCGAGCATGGCGTCGCGCGACGGGAGCACCTTCGCGCCCGACACGACTTGGCTGGCCCACCGCGCCTGGATCTCGGAGATCGGCATGAGGGCGCCGAGGGGCTGCACGAGTCCGATGACGAAGAGCGTCGGGTGGTCCAAGGGGACAACAAACTTGTACAGCTCGACGTCGTTGCTGCCCTCGCGCAACCCGACCACCTTGCGGTCCAGGAACGGGAAGCTGACCTTGTAACCGGTGCAGTACACAATCGCGTCGCAGGGATCCTCGGACCCGTCGACGTAGACGACCGAGCGCGGCTGGATGCGCGCCACGTTCGGGCGGACGATGACGGCGCCAGACGCAATGCGGCCAATGAGTTCCGAGTTGACCGTCGGGTGCGCCTCGAACAGGCGGTGGTCGGGATGGATGCCAAACTTGCGCATGTCGCCCTGCTGCATCGTCACGATGGCCTCGCCCGACCACTGACGAAAGCGCAGCGGAAGGGCGGCGAGAAAGCGCGAGTTGGCAATGTGGTCCGACGGCAGCCCGGAAAGGCCCGCGCGCGGCAGCACCCATGCGCCGCTGCGCGTGCTAAGCGCGACGAGCGGGCAGTGCCGGCTCAGTTCCACGGCGAGGTCCACTCCTGCTCAAGCAGGCCCACGTCACGTGAGCGACAGCTGGCACACGCAGCATGATGTCACAATGCAAACTGCAATCGACTTTGACGCACCGCTGTTCCCGATGCCGACGATCACCGTGCGCTTCCCCTCGAACGGACGGAAGTCCTTGTACGCGTGGCTGTGCATGGTCGTGCCCTCAAACGTCTCAGCGCCGGGAAATTGCGCCGTGTAGGGATCCCAGTGGTGCCCGCTGCACACAAAGACGGCATCGAACGTCTCCGTCCGCGTCACGCCCGTCTTCCGGTCCTCGATGATGACGTCCCACTTCCTGTCGCCGGCGGGCGACTCTGTCACGCGGCGCACGCTCGTGTTGAAGTGGATGTACTTGCGCAGCCCAAAGTGGTCGGCGTACAATTGGAAGTAACTGCGCCCATGAAGCTCGATCAGCACACGGAAAAGGGGCGGTGCATCCAACAAGACCGGTCAAGTGCAACATTTGCTCTAGAGTTGCGCGCGCGTAACACGCACCGGAACACGTCGCTGTTGTGGAGGAACGTCGGCCACGTGTGCGGGATCAGGAAGTCCGAGTAGCACATGAGCTCGCGGCTCGTGTTGATGACAGTCGAGCGATAGATGGAGCTGTGCCCCTCCTTCTCCGTGAACCTCCATAGCCCGCCAATGTCGCCGTCCTGCTCAAAGCAGACGGGCTCGAGACCCTCCTCCAGGCACGCCTTGATCGAAGTGAGCCCGCTGCACCCGGCGCCGATCACGGCCACACGCTTACGCGCCGCCATGACTTCACACTATGACGAAGAGTCCGTCTCGCTCGTACGCAAGGGTTTAATAGCCGTTTCAGAAAGGGTTTTACCGTGGACGCTGTGCGAGCATGTGCGGCACATTGGCTTGGCTGAAATTTCCGACGGAAGTCACGTGCTCAGAATAATCTGCCGAAATCTCGGCAAAAGCAGTGTTCGCGCCGGATTTTTTTTGGCGCGGGGCTTTCAATTGAACTGATGACAAACGGAAGCTGCGTGTGCGTGCGTCCCTCGTCAACGCATTCGTCCTCTCTTCGCGACAGAGTGCCGCACACACGCAGCGCCAAAAGTAACTCTTGCAATCGTCACCAGATTTCCAACGCGCACTCTTTTTTTTTTTACTTCTGCGAAAATGCTGCAACAGCAACAGGAGGCGGACGGCTTCGCCGTCGCCGGCGAAGAAGTGGCGGGGCCGCTTCCCGTCGCGCGCTTGGAGGTACCCGCACCTTCTCTCTTCTCGCCTCTGTCACTTTATTTTATATTATGACTGTATTTCTTTTTTTGCGTCGTTGGAAGTGTGCACACTTCTGAAGTTCTACGTGCGTTGTGTAACACCACCACCGTTGACGATTTCGACCCATCCGCACGTCACACACTCTCCCTACTCTCACTTTTTTATGGCGGTATACTGGCATTGCACTAACTACGTCTCTTTGTCTGCAAAAGGCGCACGGCATCAGCGCCGTGGACATTCGCAAGCTCGAGGAGGGCGGCTTCCACACGGTCGAGTCGATTGCATACACGACCAAGAAGAACCTGCTCTGCGTGAAGGGCATCAGCGAGGCCAAGGCGGACAAGATTCTCGCCGAGGCGTCTAAGCTCGTGCCTATGGGCTTCACGACGGCCACGGAATTCCACCAGCGCCGCAGCGAGATTATCCACCTCACGACGGGCTCTGCGGAGCTCGACAAGCTGCTCCAGGGCGGCATCGAGACCGGGTCGATCACGGAAATCTTCGGCGAATTCCGCACCGGAAAGACGCAGCTCTGCCACACACTCGCCGTCACCTGCCAGCTCCCCATTGAGAACGGCGGGGGCGAGGGCAAGTGCCTCTACATTGATACGGAGGGCACATTCCGACCGGAGCGGCTTCTTGCGGTCGCTGAAAGGTATGTTTATGTGCGCGTTGCAGTTGGGGGACCGCAGAGGGGAGGGAGAGGGGAGAGGGGGTAAAGCGTACTGGTGAGAAGTGATCGTGTACAATCTTGCGTGGGAAGGATGTGCGGACGATTGGTGTTACAAGCGACGAAATATGCATTGCATTGCCCTTTGAACAGGCGTCGGCTGACTCGGTTCGTTGGTGACGCAGGTACGGCCTCTCGGGCAACGATGTGCTCGACAACGTGGCGTACGCGCGCGCCTACAACAGCGACCACCAGCTTCAGCTGCTCATGCAGGCCGCGGCGATGATGGCCGAGTCCCGCTTTGCGCTCCTCATCGTGGACTCTGCGACGGCGCTCTACCGGACGGACTACGCGGGGCGCGGTGAGCTGTCGAGCCGGCAGATGCACCTCGCTCGCTTTCTGCGCATGCTGTTGCGCCTCGCCGACGAGTTCGGCGTCGCCGTCGTCATCAGCAACCAGGTCGTGGCGCAGGTGGACGGCGCGGCCATGTTCACGGCGGACCCGAAGAAGCCCATTGGCGGCAACATCATGGCGCACTCGTCGACCACGAGGTGCGCTTGCTGCTGCTGTGCGCCGCTGTTTTGTGTCCTTATTTTGTGTCTCTCGGGGCGCTTTTCGTGCTCACATTTCCAGCGTGGCTGTGGCTAAGAAACGCCCTCCGTCGCAGATTGTATCTGCGGAAGGGCCGCGGCGAGACGCGCATCTGCAAGATTTACGATTCCCCATGCCTTCCCGAGGCAGAGGCCATGTTTGCCATCAACGCCGACGGCATTGGGGATGCAAAGGACTGAGACAATTGCGCTCGTCGCTGCAAGCGTGGCGTGGCTGCGTGGCTTTATCGCTCATGTTAATACATTGTTAATGTCTATGTACAAAAGGCGCGCAGCGTGCAGCATAAATGTGGAAATAGTCTATAACGGGCATTGCGGCCGCGACAGGACAATTGCGCGGCTCAATGGGCGTCTCATGGCGCGATGGGAACGCGTCTGTTGCCGTCTTGGAGGAGGACGAGGTTCTTCACGGAGGAGAGCGGGAACAGCGGTTGGCCCGCGCGGCGCTTGTCGTCAATCTCGATCACGACAGCTGTTGAGAGAGTGGCATGAATCAGTTTGAAATTCCCTCAGACTCCGAGCACGAGGGCACTGCATAACCCACCGAGAGTCTCCTCAACCACGGCGGGAATGATGTGCTGGAGCACGCGGCTCGTCGTGTGCAGCGCGGGGTTGACATTGCACTCGATGAGCCACGTGTGGAGACCCTCGTCCACCATAAAATCGAAGCCGTAGAGATCAAACAGGCCCGCCCGCGCGTCCAGCTTGTGTCGCACGCTCGCGATGCACGTCTGCATGATGTCCATGATCCGCGGCTCGAACGTTCGCCGCACCCAGTCACCCGGGATAGGCCGCTCCTGCGTAGAGAGGCCGTCGAGGTAGCGCTGGAACTGGTCAAAGTCCCACACCTGTCGAACGGGTGGGCGAAGCTGAGAGTGAGTACAACGAAAGAAAATGACGACCATGAAGTGCACGCAGCAATGCCCACCGTGTCGTCCTTGAGGTCGCCGAACTGCGGGTGCTTCTTCTGGACGTACTGATTGGTGAGGTGCGCCGTGAGGTTGTCGATGCTTGCCCCGCCATACTTCTCGATGGACAGGCGCAGATAGCCCGTGTGATAGAAGGCAACAAAGGGGGACGTCGACGCGACGAGCATGTAGACGCGCACGTCAAACTTCTTCCCGTGGATAAGGAGAGGGTTCGGAATGTACCTGTTGGGGACAAGGCGCTGGACTGAGTACGCCGTGCTGGATGATTGCATACACATACGCGACCACATCCATTCACATGTGTGCACCGCACGCACATACACACACACACACACACACACACACACACACACACACACACGTGCACAGGTACACAAACACACTTCACACGCACCGTTGTACGATGCGCGTGATTCTTTTGCCACTCCTCTCCTCGTCCTCCAGTTCCTTGCGAAAGCGCGCGGGATCCTTCACGAGGTAAATCCCCTTGCCCTGGTTCATGGACGTCGGCTTGCAAATCCACACAGTCTGCGGCTCTCCTGCTCACAAGGCCCACCGATTGTTAGCACACCGCAAACGTGGGGCACTCTTACAAAAAAAAAAAACACTCTTGTGCGCGCATTCCGCCGCGATTCATACCTGCAGCAACAGAGAAGAATTGCGTCCTCTCGGCAGTGACGTCCATGCGATATGTCTCCGGCACAAAGTCGAGCCTGCAAATGGCGTGCAAATGACGTGCAAATGACGTGCGGGTGAGAACACCGAATGCGGAGGCGACGGAGACTGCAACTGCACTCACGTGGTCTTCGAGGTGCGCTCGTACTCCTTCAGCGACTCGTACAGGCCGTTCTTCGTCGTCAAACACGACGCGTTGGGAATGTGGTTCGCCAGTTGCTTCCCTGCAAGCAAAGCGCAATCACATGCGGCACGTTAGACGCTGTCGTCAACGGCACACTCAAAGTATTCGCACCAAGCAATGAGCCCAAGACACACGCACACGCAACGATGCGACGACCGCACAACAGCGCGACTTACCCGGAACGAAGCGCGTATAGTCAATCTCCGACTTGAGCTCCGTCCACTTGAGGCGGTACTTGTCAGCGCCCTTGTCCGTGGTCTTCCTCCAGCCCATCCCCTCGAGAATGCCGGTGATCATGTTCGACCCGTTGTTCCCACCGACGAAGAACACCTTGCCCACGTCAGGCCGGCCCGTCGCCCGTTTTGGTACGGCTGCCGCAGCAGCGCTCGTCCTCTGCGCCTCTGCCGATCGTCGCAATAGGGGAAGAGCGCGCGTCAAAGGTTCCGGCGGCTTCGAAACCGAGCGCACGACCGGTGTCTTCTTGGCCGTCGCCGCGTTCGACGGCCTTAGCGGTCGGGTGCTCGCGTCCACGCGTTCCTTTACGCCCGTGCTCCCTCCCTTCGGCTGCATAGGGGCGCTCGATGTTCCAGGCGCCGGCACAATGGCAGGCGCAGCCGCGGCTGGCGCGACGCCGATTTCACCGTTGTCGTCGTCGCCGTCTCCGCCCCCAAACTGCAAGAAGGGGTCGTCGAGATCATTCTCGTCGGCCACTTCATCCTCCGCAGCTCCCTGCTGCGTGGATGTCGCGGCGGCGGTCGACGACTCTCCGCTGCCGCCGGCGTTCTGCGCGTTGAAGATCGAGAAGCGGCCGTGGTTGATCGACGGCTTCTGCCAGGCGTGCGCCGAGCAATGGCTCTTGCAGATCCCCATCAGCCACGTGTCGATTGAGCGGAAGTGGTGCACGACGTTTCCGTACGACCGCGGCGTGAAGATGTACGAGTCGTGTTCCTGCACCTGGCCCTTCTGCCACCGCGCGCCGAGCGTCCGTCCGTTGCCAATGTAGATCTCGACGTGCACCATGTCGTGGATCTGGGCGCGCGCCTTCGGATTGAAGTACTTGGCGCTGTAGAAGATGAGGTCGCCGGGCTTGAGCTCGTCGACGCTGTTGAGCGCGATGGGCAGCGTGTCAAACTGGTACGCCTGGTTCCACCGGCCCGTCGTGAACCCAAAGTCCTCCTTGAGGTCGCGCAGCACTTGGCGGATGATGCCGCAGCAGTCGAGATAGAGTGGTGCGTCATAGTCCGTGCATCCTTCACGCTCGCACGAGCACGTGCCATCGTCGCGCTTCTGGTGGTACTTCTTCGCATAGGGCACGCCCACGTAGCTGTACGCGCGCTCGAGAAACTTACGGCGCAGCGCCTCCATGCGCTCGGGGTCGGCTCGACGCGAGGCAGCGCGGCGTTCCAAGTCTTCCAAGTTGCGCATCTCGTTCTTCCTATCCTTACGAAAGCGCTCGAATGCCGCCCTCAGGTCCGGCTGCGATACCTTGTTCTCGCGCGTTACCACGAAGTCGCCGTCGAATCCGGACGCCTCCTTCGAGGCGTCCACCGCCATCGGCGCTGCGGTGTCACAAGCGCACGACATTCTCTCGTTTGTGGACATGCGTCCAAGAGTAGTGATTATGATTATTATACGTGATGTACTGTACTTGTGACTTCTTTCGCACATTACGTTGTGATACTCGGCGCATTCCACTCGTTCGAATCGACCAATCAGAGTGCACTCTCTTACAAGGAGATCTCGCTCATTAATTTTTTGCGAATTCTCGCTAACATTCGTTTGTGTCACCGCAAGAGTCAGGGGTACTAATCGGGGTATGCAACTCTCAATCCCTGCCTTACCACGGTCGCCAGGATCTCTGGCCCCGGATGTTACGACAAGATGGGGAGAAAAGAGTTAGCTCAAAATTTGAATTTTTACTAAAAAAGTCGGGCCGCGTTGAGAATAACACTATTGTTTTTCCGATGGTTTCGGGCTCAGGATCATGATTTTCCGACGAAATCTGTGTCATCGGAAAGCTCTCATAATGCACTTTCGAG
>CALSCQ010002832.1:0-15323 GCA_943704525.1 Pigoraptor vietnamica | reverse complement strand
CACACACACACACACACACACACACACACACACACACACACACACACACACACACACACACACACACACACACACACACACACACACACACACACACACACACACACACACCGAAAGAAAAGTACATCTGAGCACTCTGCGACGCACAGGGACAGCGAAGACCCACCGGCCTCACGGAGTTTGCGAGTTCGTCAAATTGAGCCATGAATTCCATCACGCGAAGGCGCGACTCGTACCGAGGGATGTTCACAATCTACGCGCGTGGGGAGCATTAGCAAAGTACCACGACGAGCGGGACCAAGGAGAGCCTGTTGAGACTGATATAGAAAACGACAGAACACTACATGCGTGCATACAAGCGCAAAAGCGCGCGCGCACACACACACACACACACACACACACACACACACACACTGCTTGCGCACGCACCTCGAGCATGAATGCGTCCGCAGCGGCCAGTTTGTCCTTCTCCGGGAAGTTCTTGAGACTCGCAACCTGCGACCGATCGTCATAGTGAGTAAGAAGGGCATGGGACACGACCGGAGGGCAGACGGGGTTGACGGGCGTCCCGCGTCGGCTGCCCATCGACTTCAAGTTATGTAGGGTGGGTGAAAGTGCAACGCGTGTGCGAGTGACCCCTTCTTCACCTCCTCCGGGGTGGGAATCATCTTGACGAGAATGTCCACGTGCTCCGGCGGAAGCGTCTTGAGGTCAAACGAGCCAATCGCGTCCTTGATCTTCTCGAGTGGCTGCGTCAGCTGCTTGCGCGCAATCACTGCAGAGAGGGGGGAAGAGTCAGTGCGCGTACATGTCTGCCGTGTGTGTGTGTGCGTGTGTGTGTGTGTGTGCGTGTGTGTGTGTGTTTGGTGTGGGGGGGGGGGGGGGGGGGGGGGGACTTCGTGTGCCACAGCGTCAGTTTGCATGCACACGGTGTGTGAGTGGAGCGCGTGTGCCATGTCGTCGTCACCAACGGACACCCACGGATGTTGCGGACTTTGTTCCCGTCGAGCACCGAAATGCCCTCGTCCTTCTTCTTCGACGCCTTCGGAGTGCCTGCAGTGCGCGACCAAGGGACACGGGCGTCAACAGGAGACGCTCGTCGCGTTTCAACAGGCAAGCGACCATCGAGTTGTTGGGGACAGTCAAAGAAGGAAGGGCATGCGGGAAGACAAAGTACGGCGGGGACGACACCCACCGACATCCTCTGCGCCAGCATCGCCGCCCTTCTTCGCCGGCTTCGTGCCAAACCGCTCCTCAAACGTGCTGTAGTTAAGCACCTGCATACAAGAGCGGTTATTGGGTGAACCATCCGCTGAGAGCAACGGGGATGTGTATGAGTGTGTGGGGGCGTATGTGTGTGTGTGTGTGTGTAGGTGCATGCGTGCGTGCGTATATGTGTGTGTGTGTTGTGGGATGGAGGTGTGTGCGGGCCTGTCCAAAGGATCACCAAACAGCGGCTCTTGCGGGATCACCCACAGCGTGCACGCGCTCGTCGTCGATGTCCTTGAAAATCGTCTTGTCATGCTGCTTGATCGGCACCCAGTTGAGTGCGGGGAGTGGCACATTGGGCTGGTGCTTGCGCTTGGGGGGAGGGCCTGCGTGCGCGCGACAACGCGCATCAGCACGCCTGCTTACGCAAGTGCGTACGTGAAGGAAACACACCCACACTTCTCCGTGCACGCGCACTCCCAAACTCCACAATATTTGGAACGCAGTCAACGACGTCACACCAAAATCCCTCGACGCAAGCGTCCGAATCACATAAGTCCAGTCCAACATAACGCACGCGCAACCCAACCCACCGCGTGCCATCGGCGGACCCATGCCCGGTGGCGGAGGCGGACCGCCCATACCTCCCGGCGGCGGTGGCGGTGGCGGCCCACCCATTCCAGGCGGCGGCGGAGGGGGCGGGGAGCCACCCATGTCCGGAGGGGGAGGCGGCGGAGGTCCGCCTGCCATCCCTGGGGGCGGTGGGATACCGTCACCCCCCGGGGGCGGGGGTATTCCTGGAATGGGAGGTGGGGGCACGCTGCCGTCGCCGGGGGGTGGCGGAGGAACGCCCGGGGGGAGAGGGGCGCCGGCGACTGCCCCGGATGCTACGCGCGACTGGGCCTCGATGAGCTGCTGTTGGAGCTGTGCCATGGACGCCTGCGAGTGTGCGAATGGTCAGGGTGTGTGCGAGTTTGCATGGGGAAACTAGCACACTGAGACATTACCCAATTACGCACACACACACAGAGGCAGTACACACGCACACACACACACTGGCATTAGCGCACACACGCAAGCAACCCACACACAAGCGCACGTGGCTGAACGCGCACCTTGAGTTGCCTGATCTCCGTGAGCGCCTGTTCCTTGGCCATTTTCGTGTTCTGCGCCTCAATTTGCAGCGCGTGGCAGGTCTGCTTCATGCCCTCAAGCTCCTTTGACGTTTCCTCTGGTGGTGGAAGGAAGAGCGACACACGGCGTGAGAACGGCACACGCAGGGAAGGAATCCGTCGCCGAATGCTACATTTCACATGTCATTTGCCACTCCGTCCGTACGCCTCTCAAAATTCACCCTTGGGCAGACCCAACTGCACCGCACGCAACACATTCAACGGCATGCACGCAGACATAGTCGCCCCTGTACAGAACACGAACCCCAGTGCATAGACGCGGTCACACACACATGCACACACACGCACACGCACACGCACACGCACACACACACACACACACCACCCACCGAGCTTCTTCCCGCTGTCTTCCGACGTGTGTCGCAGGCGATCGAGCTCGTCGAGCGTCGTCTCGCGCTCGTTCTCGTACTCGGCGAGGGCGTTGACGTCAAAGTAATTGTCCTTGTACGCGGTAACCTGCTTGTCCAGCGAATCGATGTGCGCCTGGAGCAGCTCCTGCGTTGCGGTCGGTTTTTTTTTTTTATAAGGAGGGGGGAGGGAGCGTATATCGATGAGTATGGCGGTGAGAACGAGGGCTCGGTGTTCACAGACGACAATCAGAAGCAGCGCTAGCGCATAAAAGAGAGACGCACAATCCACACAGAACACAGTCACAGGGAAAGCGCGTCCGGACAGCCGGCACCCACGTCGAGAATCTCGTCGAGGTGCAGGCGCTGGAATTCGTACTGGAGGTATATGCGGAAGTTGAGGTCGTCCACCGAGTGCACGACGATGTTAATGAACGACATGCACGTGACCTGCGATTGCGCACGGTATGCGGGGAGTGGGGAGGGTGAGCGTGGACACGGGCGAAACAGAATACGAACAAGGCATAAGCGACGACTGTAACGGCCTCACAACGAGAAGGGCGTCACGCGCACAAATGCACAGCGTCCACTTAGTCGCACAGTAACGAGTCCGCGGTCACGTGTCCGCACCTGGAACGTGTAGTTGTCCGACGCTTTGCGAAGGTAACCGACGAGGCGCTCAAACCGGGTCGACTCGCCGTTGACGTACTTGAAATTGTCCATCGCCGCGAGCACGAGCTGGTGGCCATCTGGCAACGAACAGGGGCAGTCAGTGGGAATGGCCCGCGATCCGTGACGATGCATCGCGTCCGTATTGAGAGGGGTCTGTCACAGGAGACTGGGTACATGCAAGGTGTTTGAGGGTGTGTGTGTGTGTGTATGTGTGTGTGTGTGTGTGTGTGTGTGTGTGTGTGTGTGTGTGTGTGTGTGTTTGAGGGTGTGTGTGTGTGTGATGTGAGTGTAACAAGGCATTGAGTCGGTATTGATAGGGGACGTGGCGCGAGTGGGTGCGTATAGTTAGCGTCCATGTGTGCGCAATGCGTATTCGGCAGCCTTGTGAGCTTGTCACGTGCACGGCGCTCACCGGGGACGAGGCACACGGCGGCCATGAGTTCGAGTGCGAGTCCCTTCGTCGAATACTTCTCGTTCGTGAGGCTCAGCGCGATCAGCTTGATGCTGTCCGGGTACATGTACATCACGTGCGTGAAGCCGTACTGCGTTTGGCCGCGTGTCAGTCACGGGTATGCGGGTGTGCATCTGTCTGTCGTACGGCAGAGTATGGTTTGTGTGTGTACGCGCAAGACTTATGCGTGTGTCTGTGTCAGTGTGTGTGTGAGTGTGAGTGCGTGCGGGTGAGTGAGTGTGTGCGTGTGCGCGGGTGCATGTGCGCATGAGAGTGCGCGCGAGCGTTCATTGTGTGCGTTTACCCACGGTGTTGTTCATGATGGCCTTGAGGCAGAGCACGCAGATGTGCTCCTCTCCGTCTTGTCTGTGAATAGCATTGGTTCAATGGATGGTCCTCCCTCTCGCCCTCAAGACCACTACCACCACATCATTACGCACGGGGCCAACTACGCTCAGCCACACACGCCCACACACCGCCACTCGCACTCACTTCTTCTCCGTGTCCATTTCGCGCATGAACTCGAGAATAGCTTGCAGGCCGTCGTTGGGCGAGTCGATAAACGACTTGACCCAGCTGGTGTGCGATGAGAGCGTCAGAAGCCATCAAGATAGAAGGGGGATGGGGGGGGGAAGTAGGGAAGAGTGTCACGTGCCTCATGGTGTTGGTGCGGAGGGACACTTCGAGGCTCTTGAGCAGGTCGAGTATGGGCTTGGCCTGCGGAATCACGTGAGAGCAGTGCATTGAGCCACTGCCGCGCCCCGTCACAGCAGTTCACACATCTCTTTCCGTTAAAGACGGTGGGGTTTCACCCTTATGACTGCCGAGAACTGAGGAAACTCTCCCCGTTGCCCGCTGCTTTGCTGTCTGCCCCTCCAGCTGGCCCACGAAACACACGGTGACACGCGCGCACCTTCTTCTTTTTGGCAAGCGTCTTGCTCTGCGCGCGCAGCTCCTTGACGTAGTGGTCGGGCGCAAACTTGGCCTTCTCGACCTCCTGCTGCTGCGCCTTGAGCTCCTGCAAACGCGGCACATCGCAATGTTCAGAGCACGCTCACGTGGGACGAACAAAAGAGGTAAGAAATGGGGCGCCGTGTTTTGCGGAGAGACAACACACACACACACACACACACACAATGCGCGCGCACACACACACACACACACACACACACGTGCGCAGGCACAAACGCACTCGCGACAATAACAGCGCATCCCATATAGGATATCATGTCAATGCGCGATTGCCGTGCGTGTGCGCGCGTGCTGTGCGACGGATAGAGAAAGGCCCTCTCGCGCACACCTTGTCCTGAATGAGGCGCCACTTTTTGTCCGCTGGCATGAGACGCATAATGTCCTGCTTGTCCGCGGGGAGATTCATGACGGCCTGTGTGCGGACGAGTGTGAGTGTGCGTGAGTGTCATTGACTATGTGCGAGGGTAGGTGTTGTGTGCGTATGTGCGTGTCTGTGTGTGTGTGTGTATGTGTGTGTGTGGCTAATCGACCGCCCACCAGCACGCGCTCAAAGAGGTCGTTGAGCTCGGCTTCTTCCGGCATTTCCGTCAAGTGCTCCATGGACGAGCGCATGTCATCTGAAGTGGCAAATCGTGTCGTGAGCACAATATGGCATCGCGAGAGAAAGAGGGCAACGTACACCTAACAGCCACCCTCGCAAGTCTAGACTCACGCACGAAACATGAGCACACACGCAAGCACATGACATACGACAGATCCACGCAGCGCACATGCACGCACACACACGCAGCGCACAGACCTCCAGATGTGCTCATGTTCTCCTGCGATTTGCGCATAGCGACCGTCCCAAGGCGATCCGACGACCCCTTTTTGAGCATCATTCTCGCCTGTGTTCGGCAACCGCCGCAGTCCGAGAGAGGTGGACAGCCCTGTAGGCTCCAATGCCCTCGCAAGGGCAGCGGAGAACCTAAAACTCGGCGATTGAAGTGAATGCACTGTATATCTCCCAAAGACGCATAGACTCGCCGCTGTTTGTTGATGTCTCTCTTCCGGACGTCAGACGGTCGTCATTTTCGCACAAAGGATCACGTGATATGTCTGGACGTATGGAAGAAAGTAGCGACCACATTGAATGAAGCCCACTTTTGGCAAATGGAACGACAACTTTTTCAATTCAAGAGTCCCGGGCGGAGCTCATGACTGCTGATTTGGAACAGTGTCAAATTTCACCCGAAAAAGAGGGTTCCAATTTCCAATTCGATTGCAGTGAGGCACATCCATCTTTATTTCACTATGAAAAATGTATGAAAGCGAATTTATTTCGCTGCATCACCAAGGTGATCCTGAGGTGGCTGTTTCTCTCTCGTCCTCCCGAGTGTGCGTGCACACGCGCGCACACACACACAGACGACTCGCACACACACACGCTCTCACTCACAGAGACACACGCACACGCACGCACACACACACGCACACACACACACTCTCTCTAACAGTCTCAACTCTCCCTCATGCACACACACAAACGTTATGCTCAAACTGTACGCACATTAGTCACACACGCGCGCGCGCACACACACACACACACAGACGGCACACGCTCAAACTGTGCGCACGTTCGTCACATACGCACACAAACGCACGCTGTGTGCAATCCTCCTTCACATCGCAGTGTGTTGGGGCTAATCGCCCTAATCTCCCTACCCTTGACGCATTTCGCATGTCGACAAACTTTCTAGCCCTCGCTCTTAGTACTCTCTCATTCCGGCCGTCCCTTCCGCCCATAAGCACCCACAAATACGCCGTCCGGTCTCTATAACACTCCTCGCATGCGTGTGTGCGTGGCACACGCGGAATACCCTCTAGCCGTGACACAGAACAGTGTCAAATCGCGAATGGAGATGTCTCGCGCCGCCTAGGGAATGGCTCTCAGCCCGCCCCCGGGCGGCACACTTCCCGACTCGCCCATCGTTGTGGATGTAGCAATGATGGGCGAGGAGGTTCCCCTCTCTTTGAATGTGCCGGACGAAGGGGGCACCGACATCACGGCAGCAGACGTGCGCGTTGCAAGTGCGCGCCCAGCTGAGAGCGCCCCGACCGACGGCATTTCTCACGCGGAATCGGAGGACTCTGCGTTGCTTGATGGCGTCGAGATAGCGCGTCGCATCCTCCTCCAGGAAGCCGGCCTTTCGTCGTCGCCGCGCTCGACACATCACTCTGCGATTGCCCTCGCGCAAATCATGGCGCCGCAGTCGGCGTCGTCCCCGACGTCGCACGTGCGCAGTGCCGGCAGCATGCCCTCGCTTGTCAATACGGGCGAGTCGCTCAGATCTTCGTCGGCATCGACGCTTCAGTCTGGGCTGACGCGAAGCGGCAACGCACCCGCGCAGGGGGTATGGTCGACCGGTCGCGCGGGAAAGAGGAAAAGCATATCGACGCTGTCTGGCGCGGGCATTCCCGAGGACGCGTCCGTGAGCGAGTTTGCCCCGCGCCGCACGTCGCAGGCGCTCGTGGACGTGGAGGGCGTTCGCGACAAGGGCGCGCGTGAGGACAAGGCGAACGCGTTTGATGAGGGGTCGGATTCCGACAACGACGACGATGAAGAAGGCGATCTCTCGCGAGGACGGTACCGCATGAGCAGCGCCATGCTCGATTTCGTCGACGGCGAGGTGGAGGCCGAGTACCAGGGCAGCCGCGCGTCGCTGCACCGGCGCACGATACGCTACTTTCTGTTGGCCCTCTGCGTCTCCTTGCTCGCGACGACGGTCGTTATGGCTTCGGGCGCGTGGGGAAAGGGCGCGCGGCACGCCGAGAGGTACAAGCGGTACTATTACGTCATGCTCGCCGTGTTTTTGGGGACGCTGGCCGTCACGTGCCTCTACATTAACAAGTGGTACACGGCGTTTGCGGACGCCGTCATTTCGCGAAGGTGCGTGTGCTTTCATATTTTGCGTGGAAGGGCGTCTGTGCGCCAGTGATGTGCATGTAGCGTGCGTGCGTGCGTGCGCGTGCGCGTGTGTCCACGTGCGTCTGCAGCGTGCATGGTTTGTGTCATTGTTTGGCCGCGTTTCTGCATGTGCTGTCTGTGCGATGTCTGTTCCCCAACGCCCACATCTCACTGCACCCTCTCGTCGCCCACGCAGGCGCACGGCGACAATGATCATATGCACGGGCGTTCTCGGCGGCATCTTCGCCGTGTCCGGACTCTCGGAGGAGGCCGCATTCACCCCGTGGACGTGGCAGCTCCTGCTCTGCATCCCGCTCCTCTTCGAAGGGTCGATCGTGTCGGCGACGCTCGTCGCGATGATCGTCGTCGCCACCGGCGTCCAGATCATCGTGAGCGGCGAGGGATCGGACGTCTATTCGGTCATACTCGTCCTCTTGCCGCTGTGCTTTGCGGCCGTGTTCGTGCTGCTCGCCGCGCGTACGATGGACCTCAGCTTCCGTCGCGTGTGGATTGTGCAGCGCCGCGTGACGCAGCGACGGCGCAACCTTCAGCGCGAGCGTGCGCAGATGGAAGCGCTCCTCCGCCTACAGCTGCCCGAGTCGATCATCAACCAGCTCAAGGGTCACCAGCACAGCCTGCGACGCGCGAGCCTGGTGGGCGAGGAGGAGGTCGCTGGACTCGAGGAGAAGTCGTTTGCGCAGCGCGTGCCGATGGTGACGGTGATCTTCGTTGACCTCGTCGGGTGGAACAAGCTTGCCGAGACGCACGATCCCGACCAAATGATTTCGCTGCTCAACGGCGTGTTCTCGTGGTTCGATGAGCTCTGCGAGTTTTTTGGGCTCGAGAAGATCAAGACGATTGGGTCGGCGTACATGGCCGCGTGCAACATACCGCAGCCGGTGGTCGGCCACACGGAGGCGACGACGCGGTTTGCGCTGGCGCTGCTGAAGGAGTGGGACGCCGAGTCGCAGCGAATTGGTGTGACGGGGGTGTCGCTGCAGATTGGGATTAGCGTGGGCGAGGTCGTCGCGGGGATTGTGGGCGACCTCAAGTTTTGCTACGACATTTACGGCGACACGGTCAACACGGCGAGCAGGTTAGCTGTGCGCTTGCCGTGTGTGCTACCGTGTTCCACACTCACCACACACACGCACACACATGCACACACACACACACACAAACCTTCCTTAACACTGCCCGTCAATCTTCCCCAGAATGTGCAAGTTTGGGGAACCGAATCGCATCCAATGCACGCGCGAAGTTGCCGATGTGCTGCGACGGACAAAACTGTTTACCGTCGAGAGCGCCGGTGGGCACGTTTGGGAGTGTGTGTGCGTCCATGCTGGCGAATGTCCCACACACCTCCACATTCACCACTTGCACACTCACACGCAACTCCCATGCAAACACATCGCCACCCTTCTGTTAACTCTTCCTTCCCACCCTCACAGGCGTGCGCGAATTTAAGGGCAAGGGTGAGATCGAGACGTTTCACGTGACCGGCGGGAGTGCGCAGGTGGACACAATGTCCACCAGCGATGCGTCATGCGTCGGAGAAGTGAGGGACCACGTCGGCCGAAAGCGAAGAAAGGTACGCGATTGCTTTTGCTCGCGTGTTTCGTGCGTGTGCATGTGCGTGTGTGTGTGTGTGTGCGTGTGTGTGTGTGTGTGTGTTTGTGTGTGCGCCCGTGTGCGCGTGTGTGTGCGGTAGATGCCGACGACGTACGTCTCAGTCTGGTCGCCTGCAACTGTACGGCACGCGCATGGTCTCTGCCATCGTCCGCAGCAACTCATTTTGCGCCTTTCCCTTGTTTCAGATTTCCCTTCTCAAGGGGGTCCTGACGGGCCGCGAGCCAGACGCAGTCACCCAGCTCAATCTCGGTAGCCGCACAAACGTCCACGCGATCGGCTCGTCCGTATCGAATCGCCCGCACCTCCCCGGCGAGGCCCCGACGTCCATTTCGCAGGTCGCGATGGACGAGGAGCGCGGAGATGCGCACACGAACGAGAACCGCAGGGGCAGCGAGAACAGCCAGTCGTCTTTTGGCGGAATGGCGTTTGTGCGTCGCGTGGCCGCAGGTTCGAAGCTCGCGTCGTCCAGCGGCGGTCGCTTTGAGAGCGGCGTGGGCACAGCCGGGTCGCGCCGCGGTAGCATTCAGTCCCTGGGCGCTCAGCGTGTCGGCAGCTCGGTGTCGATGTCTTCGCACTCGACCATATCGCGAACGGAGGTGATATATCCGCGCCTCACGCTCAAGCTACCCACTGCGTCGGTTTCGCTGGCGGAGTATGCCTCGTTTGCCGCTTCGCCGCAGGTGAGCATGCGGTCACGTTCCGCATTGCACGCACGCACGCCCACCGCACAAACACTGCGGCACCGGCACCAATGGCGTGTGTGCTTTCATCTTCCTAACTTCGCCCATGTGCCCTTCCTTCTCTTTCGCAGCCTGGCGCCATGCCGAAGCCCTTGTATCCCGCCGACCCGCGCCCTCCCCAGGGATTACTCTTCCCCGCCGCGGATGCGTCGCGCGCGGACGCAGCCCCTTCCGCCCACACGGTCGCGTCGTCCGTCCCGCTCTCGGACGACAGCAGCGACGGCTCATCGATTCCCCCCTTGCTCCACTCTGTCGGTTCCAACGCCGTCGGCAGCCTGTACGGACTCAATTCGGCCGCGCGCGCGCCCTCCCTGATGCGTGATTCGTTTTCACGGCGGGGCTCTGTGGCCACGGTCGCGACGGTGGCGACGCTCGCGGGCGCACAGAACGGCCCTCCGATTGTCATATTCAGGCAGAAGGAGGCGTTCGCGTCGGCCCTTTCCCGCGGCGAGGGGTCACGTGCCATCCGGCAGCTGCAGGCGATACGCCCGCGCAAGCTCACGCTCACGTACGCAGACGCCGCCCTCGAGAACGAGTACCGCGTGCGCCTCGCGTCCAAGTCGCGTGTGCAGGCGCTCACGCACATGGCCCTCTGCTGCGTCTTCACGGTCGCGCTGCTCGGGGCGGACGTCGTCAGCGATGCGTCGCCGACGGACTTTACGCGCGTGCTCGTCGTTCGCGTGGTGGGCGCGGCGGTGGCGTGCGGCATTCCCGCGCTCCTCTTCTCCGTCCTTCCCGTGGCCACGACAAGCCAGTCGCTGCAGTTCAACCAGGCCGTCACGGGCTCGTACATATTCGCCGTCGGCACTATCACGTACGCCGCGTGCATTGCGAACCCCTTCTTCGCCAACGATTGGATTTCGGGAGAGGGCTACTTGACGGTCGCCACTGCGTCGCTGTACCTCTCGTGCGTGCTCATTGCGCTGCCGGGCCTGCTGTTCAAGAGCGCGCTCGTCGTGACGCTCGCCCACGCGGCCTTTGTGGTGGCCGTGGTGTGCTCGTCCGGGTTTGCGCGGCTGCCGGTGTTTGACTTTATCTACTGCATGCTGGCGATGGCGACGGTGCTCGCGGCGCTGTACATGTTTGAGCGGTTCATGCGGCAGCACTTTATCCTCGACGCCGTCTCGCTCGTGCAACGGCAAGAACTCGAGCTCGAGAAGGCCCTCGGAGAGCAGCTGCTGCACAACATTCTCCCTCCAACGGTGGCCAAGCAGCTTGCGACCGACCCGACGTTCAAGACGGCGTCGTTCTTCCCGTCGGTGACGGTGCTTGCGATGGACATTGCGGGCTTCACGGCGATGTCTGCGGCGATGGCCGCCGAGGACGTCGTCGCGCTGCTCAACCTGCTGTTCAGCAAGTTTGACGCGCTCGTCGCCGTCACGAACGTCGAGAAGATCTGCACGATAGGTGCGGTATGCGCGTGTGCGCGTGTGCATGTAGCGTCGTTTGTGTGCGCGTGTGTGCATGTGCCTCGTTGTGTGCGCATCTGTTGGAGAAACGGCGAGCTTTACTTTGTTCTGACGCAACAACTGCGTCATTCCCTCAGGCGATGCGTACGTTGCCGCGTGCGGAGCGCCCGAGGCCTGCGAGGATCACGCCGATCGCATCGTTCTACTCGGTATTGGCATGCTCAAGACAATCATCGGTGCGTGCGCGTGTTTGTTCGCGTCTGCGTATGTGCGTGTGCGTGTCCGTGTGTGCATGCGTGCGTGCGTGTGTGTGCGTGTGTGCGTATTTGTGTGTGCGCCCGCGTGTGTGTATTGTGTGTGGCCTATATGTGCGCGTGTGCGTGTGTGTGTGTATTGTGTGTGGCCGGTATGCGTGCGTGTGCGTGCATATGCGTGTTGGTCTGTGCGTGCCGGGGTATTTGCGTATGTCTTGTATGTGTGGCCTGACCGACCTCCCCCCTTGGGGGCCAACAGAGAAGAACATTCAGAGCATCAGCGCCCCAAGCCCCAAAAACCCCCTCGTCAACGTGCGCATCGGAATTCACTCTGGGCCGTGCTTTGGGGGCGTCATGGGCGGACAGGTGCGCAATCGTCTGTGGTCTGTGTGCCACGCCTCTGTGTCTGTGTGTGTGTGTGTGTGTGTCTGTGTGTGTGTGTGTGTGTGTGTGTGTGAGTGTGTGTGTGTGTGTGTGTGTCTGTCTGTCTGTCTGTGTCTGTGTGTGTGTGTGTCTGTGTGTGTGTCTGTGTCTCTGTGTGTGTGTGTGTGCGTGTGTGTGTGCGTGTGTGTCTTCGAGTGTGTCTTTGTGTGCCAATCCGCGTGTGATGTTGTCCTCACGACCTCTTACGCAGCTTCGCTTCAAGTATGATCTCTACGGCGAGGCCATGACAATGGCGCTGCACCTCGAGCAGACCGGACAGCCCACCTACATCCACGTGTCACGCCAGACGTTCGACGAGACGACGCTCCGCGAGAGGTGGGTGTTCTCCATAGTCTCTATTGTATCAAGTCACCCTCGCCCTAACACTGAAGTCTTTCGCTCCCCCAACTTTCTCTAAAACAACCAACTATCTCTCTTCCCGCACTGCAGGAGTGTCTGTGCGCTCGCCGGCATCGAGGTAACGGAGGGCCCCTCTGGCGGCCGTGTGCTTGTCGCGGACGCATCCGGGCGAGAGAAGGAGCTGCAGACGATCCTCATTCGCCCATCGCCCAACTCAAAGGCGCGCATTTCGATGTTCGTCTGAGCGATGTGTGCGATCGCCCACTGTCGCTCTCGCGCACGTAGGAGACTTGCCCTGTGGCGCTTTCCATCGATCGTCCCTTTTCGAGCGTTGTCTCGCTAGGAATTCGGTTGGAGGCCGGCCAATTGCCGCCCGCCGTTCTCTATGTCCTTTTGTATAGTGTGTGTTTGTCGATATTTTCTTTTTCAAGCCCCATTTGCGCCGCGCGTCACTGCGACACAGCGTTCACTCTCGCGCAATATAGTCGCGTCTTCACTTCACGAAGCTCGAGCCTATCTTATGCCAAGCCTACGCCCGCACACACACACACACACGCGCACAGGCTCGGTTGCGCGTAACAAGTAACAACCATCACGTGACGGCGATCCGGGGCCTAAAAGGAATTTGTGAGACATATATTTCCATTTTGGAAATCTATTAATAGTGTTATCGGACTGGGAGCTTCTGTTGTGGGAAAGCGCGCATCTTGACACAGGGCGTTGCACTCCACACACACACACACACACACACACACACACACACACACACACACACACACACACACACACACACACACACACACACACTCTTATACACACACTCTCTCACACAAACTCAGACGCACCGTGCATAGACGCATACCTGAAGTACACACGCGCTCTACCCGTCTTTTAATTTATTGCGCCGTCTTTGTCGTGTTGTGGGCGGTCGCCCCCACTCACAACACTCCCTTGGCCAGACTGTTGGATTTTTTGCTTGTGGCATGGACGCGGAGGCGTTTCGCACCGCGTGCACACGCGCGTGTGACGCGAGTCGCAAATGGGCCGATGCGGTGGTTGCAGGCGGCGAACTGGGTGCGTACTACGCGTACAAATGATGTGGCACAACAGGCACACAACACACGCACACACACACACACACACAAGCGCGCATACACACACACGCACGCACACACACACACACACACAAACACACACAAGCGCGCATACACACACACGCACACACACACACACACGCACACACACACACACACACACAAGCGCGCATACATACACACGCACACACACGCACGCACACACACCACACACGCACACACATGTGCAAGTGCACACGCACAGATATGCGCGCCATTCAATCACTGACGCACACTCGCACGCGCGCAGGCATCATTGGCCAAGACCTGACGAAGAAGATGCGCCACCACATTGAGGAGTACAACAAGCGAGTGAAGGGACCGTTTGCCATCACGGAAACGGTGTGTTGCGTTGTTCGCGCACGCCTTGACACTCCCATCGTCACTCGACGAACTTCTACCCACACGTTGTAAATAGATACTCGTGCCCTTCTCGCTTAACGTGCACGCACGCACGCACACACACACACACACACGCACACACACACAAACACACATACACGCACGCACGCACGCACGCACACATGTCAGCAGATGCCGATAAGCACGCACGCGCAGTCCCTTCCTCACACGCGCGTCCCCTCTGCAGCTGATTGAGAACATCATGGTGCCCGTGGGCGTCGTCAAGGTCCGTTGCGTCATTGAAGGAGAGGGCGTCAGCAACCACCACATGAAAGTGAGCGGGACGGTCACGGCCGTGGAGCTCTGCGACGTGATCATGCACCGGCTGGGGCACGCCGACCGAGCCCTCGGCCACGTCGTGTGCTTTGCGTCGACGGACGGCACGAATGCGTTCCCAATGCCCGACACGACACGGCCGCTCGTGGCGTGGATGCTGCTCGACGGCGCTGTCGCAGGCAACGTCATGTTCGAAATCCGGAAGAAGACGGGCGCGCCGCCGCCCTCTGTGTCGCCGCAGCCCGTGCGGAGGAGGTCCGGGGAAGAGGTGGGATAGTGGCGCGTCTATTGCGCTATTTGTGCGCGTGTGTGTGTCTGTGTGTGCGTCTGTGTGTGTCTGTGTCTGTGTCTCTATCTCTGTCTGTCTGTGTGTGACATGGCTTCTAAGCCACAAGGCAACAGCAGTCACTCCTATAACTTCTATGCAAATCACTCAGGCGCACGCACACACACACACACACACGCACTCACACACACACACACACACACACACACACGCACTCACACACACACACACACACACACACGCACTCACACACACACACACACACACACACACACACACACACGCAATCTGAATTCCGAGCCCATCCTAACCCCCACCGACGGCGCGCATGCAGAACGTGATCAAGGACGGCTACCTCAACAAGAAGTCGATGATTCCCGGGCAGGACAAGGCGTGGAGCGTGCGCTATTTCAAGCTCACCGACAACTACATTGCCTACTACAAATCGGCCAAGGTGTGTGCGAAAGAGGCGCCCGCTCGCACTGCGCCAGCGGGAGATGGATCTCCTTCGCACGCGTGCCCACACACACAATCCACCTCTTGTGCCACACAGCCGTCACACACACACACTGTCGCCATACAGCACTCGCAATAGTCTTTTTTTTTTTTTTTTCGCG
>CALSCQ010002831.1:0-11170 GCA_943704525.1 Pigoraptor vietnamica | reverse complement strand
GGGGGGAGTGGGAGGAGGACGTGTTTTAATTCACTCGGGAGCGCATTGCTGTTTTTGGAGGGATCGCACGTGTCTGATCGTCTCTTTCGCCCTCAGCACGTGCTGCGCAGCGACGCGTTTGGGAAGCTTCTCAAGGACACGATCGCTGGGCAGACGGACGACAGCGAGTGGGAGGTGGGTGCTGCCGCATGTCCACATGCGGGGGAGGTGTATGTCTGTGTGCGTGCGTGCGTGTGTGCGTGTGTGCGTGTGTGCGTGTGTGCGTGTGCGTGTGTGCGCGTGTGTGCGTGTGCGCGTGTGCGTGTGTGCGTGCGTGCGTGGTGTTTTGTGGCGCTTGTGAATACCCACTCTTGCCCATCTTGCCTTGAGTCCCGATGCGTGATACTGAAGCGCGCACACCGTGCCCCGTTTTGCTCTCAGGGGACGGTGAAGATGACCCGCAGCAAGGTCCGCATGCAGCAGAACGCCCCCGGCGGCACCCCTCTCCCGCCACCCACGCCCGCGCCGCCCACGTGGGGCTCTGTGCTCGACACCATGTCGATGCAGTCGGAATCGGACGACGAGGATTTCGTGCCGGAGGGCGACGCGCAGGGCGACGCAAGGCGCGGAGACGCCGACGACGAGGACGAGTTGAGGTGGGGATGCGAGTGCACGCTGGTTGTCGTCTTTGGTGCGGGGGATAGGTTGGCTGGTAGCGCGTCTGTGTCAGCGAGCGCGTGGCGTTTCCTTGCCGCGCGCGCTATGTTTGTCCACGCTGACGGCCACTCCACACTGCCGCCGCTCAGCGAGGACGAGGAGATTGTCGCGCTCAAGAAGGGTCTAGAATCGGCACCGGGCGTAACGGTTAGTGGGGATCGGTTGCGTGCCGTCGCCGCGAAAATGGGCGTGGATTAGCAACACTGCAAAGTAGGCAATAGAACGAAAAGCGCGCGCACTTTTTTTCATATTGGCACTTGTGGTCTTCAGGATCAGACGGAATCCCCCGGTGCTGTGGCGCTGCGAACGCGCTCCAAATTTCCGGACGCCGCGGCGCCGTTCGACATCACGCGTGAGTGTTTTGCGCGCCGCTTCTCTCTCATTCTCTCTTGTCCTCAGTGAAGTCGGCGGACATGTGAGTCTAGCTATTCCCATCACTCTCTGTCTCCCTCCTTCTCTTTCTCGACGAACAGTTTTCGTCTTCAATTCGGGCTGATCCGACATCCCTCTCTTCCCTCCATTCCTTGCTCATCTTCAACTGCCTTCCTGTGTAGAGTTGCTGCAGCTGTCGCCCAAATCGGACAACTCGGAGGCTGACAACGAGTACCGGCGCTTTCTGCGGGACCTCGCGACCGGTGCGTTGAGCAGGCCATACGCTCAAACTCAAACTGCACACACCACGGATGTACTTTCATAGGAACTATTGGAGTTTGAAGATGTATGCACGCGGTTGTCACGACTGAACACATCGCGTGTCGTCGCGCAGGGTCGTCGCAAGTGGAGGCACCGGAGGCCGCCGCCGATGACGAAGACGACGACCCGGAGTACAACTTCCTCGCGGACGACGCCGCGCTGTACGTGGAGCCCGAGGAGTATCGCACGGGCCGCTCTGTGCGCATCTCACGTGGGTGCCGCGTTGCCAACGCGCTGAAGAAGGCGTGCGCGTGCTTTGTGTTTCTCCTTACCTCTAATTTTGGCGTTTTATGCACTCATCTGCCAAATTGGACGTAACAGGGAAAGAGCTCGAGTCGATATACGAGTCTGTGGAACAGATGCGCCGCGAGTTTGCGCCATTCATGGGCGGAGGTGAGTTGATGGCGTGAACTGTGTGCGAGTGCGGGCAGGGACATTCGCGTGCCTGTGCGTGCGTGCGTGCGTGTTGGTCCCTGTCGCGTGCCCTGCGATTCCGTGTCGCTGGAGCACTGCTGTGCGCTATCAGTCGATTCACGATAATGCCCTTCGAATTCCGTCAGACGTCGCCTTTCCGTTCTCGGCTTCCGGCTCTCCCACAAAGGGGATTCATGCGTCGTTCGCAGAGTGCGTACTTGCCTCGCGTCCATTGCTGCGCATACATATTGGCAGTGTCTTCACGTGCACTCTGTGTGATGACCGACATTTTTGCGCCTTCACTCTCTCACGCGCCAATTGCTCGCATGTGCAATGCTCACATGTCCTATGCAACCCACTCCCGCCTTTTCGCTCCGCAGTGAATTGGGAACGGAGTATGCGCCCATCACACCGGGCGGCGCGCCAGCGATGACGGCGACCCAGCTCGGAGAACTTCGCACGCAGATTGCCCAGCATCTCCAGCTGGCCGTTCAGTCGCACATCCTCTGCAACAACGGCAAGGTCACGTTCACCAGCGCAGAGGTGGCGTCCCGTCGAATATTGGTGGGTGCCTTTCGTGCGTGTTGGGGATAGCATCGAGCGCCTGCGCGAGTTGGTGCAGAGTAGTAATCGTTTGCTCTCGATTGCGCGTCGCAGGACTTTTTTAAGGACGCAGCGGAGAGGCAGACGGTCGCAGGGGGACCTTCCATTCTGCGCGTGCCGGCCGTGTCACTCCTTCCGGCATACTTTGCCGAGTGCGAAGCGCCCGCGGCCGGGAGCACGCCTGGGGTCGCCGCGCAATCGAGCGGGCAGTTGACCGCGTGGCGCGCGTCGCAGCGAATGCCGGCGTTGCCGCCGCGCGAGTCTGCTCGCCTGGACCTGTTTGACGCCGTTTTCGACCGCAAATTCTTGTTTTGCTGCGGAATGCCGAGTGGGTACCCCTTTCTGTTGCGCACGTGTGAACTTGCGATGTGTCAAGTGTGGCGGGCTGTGTGCGTACTTACATTGTTCGAATTGGAAACAAAACTGTGATGCGTGTGCCACTGACGTAGTGTCTTGTGCGTCGTCTCCGCAGCTGTGGCCGATAGCATCCCTAAGAAGCCCGGCCGTTTTGCGCCCATTGAGGACAAGTGGGTGCCTGTGGTTGCGTTGAATGGAGTAACTATGCGATGCTGGACCAAGCACGCTGGACCACAGACGCTGAACTGTTGCGTCCGCACAGCCTGCTCGTCCTCGGACTCGGCCACTTTGCCAAGGCGAAGAGCACCGATTCGCACGACTGGGAGCGCATCCAGAAGGAATTTCTGCCCTCGCGCACAGAGTCGCAGATAAAGCTGCGCTACAAGAACATGGTGTGCGCGCGTGCACCCCCGAACCCGCTGAAGGTATGGCATCTCTCAGCCGCGCCCCTTTGGCCGTTCCCTTGGCTCTCCGGATATCTGTGCTTATTCGTGTAACTGTTTGAAGCATACATATTGTTTGGCCGGTCCCGCCGGTTCTCTCTGCCTTCTTGCTTGAGTTGTCTGCTATTTGTGTACGGAAACCTTCTTTCTCACATTGTTTGCCAACTTCCGCACGCAGGACTTTCGACAGGAGGTCCCGTGGGACCGCATCTACGAGCGCATGAAGACGCACGCGCCGTTCCCCAGCTCCAACGCGAAGGCGGCGACGGGCGCGCGAAAAGGACCGCAGCCGAAACACGGCGACACTACGGTGCCGCCGCACGCTCCCGCGGGGGTACCAACTTCCTCGTCCGCGCCGGCGCGAATCGATGAATCGTCCACGCCGCCCCGCTCTGTCCCGTGGGCCCATCGGCCGGCGAGCGCGCTGGACATTCTCACGCGCGCGGCGATTGGTGGCGCTGAGGAAGGGGACAGCGCTGCCAACCCTGTCTCGGTACCGACAACTGCACAGCGGGTGGAGGAACCCCATCACGCGCAGTCGGCCGTGGCATTCAGCGCGCGCGAGGATCCCGAGGGAATCGCGCAGGTGCCCGTGCGAATCTCCGAACGCGAACGAACGGATAGACTCGACACGGCTCCTAACGGACCGTCCGCGGCTCGTGCGCCGCGTGCTATGGCGCAGATTGCACCGAGGCCCACGACGGGTCGGGAAGCAATGGTCGTCTCCGTGGCCGCGTGTGCCTCTGAGAGGTCGGATGAGGCGCGCCACGTTGAGATGGTGGAGCTGCCGGATACGGACGACGACGATGCCCCGTCGGAAGGGAGCGGGTCGATACACGAGGTGGGCTGCCTTGTTGTTGCGTGTGGCGGTTGCAGTGCATTTTGGGCGCTCGCAGCCACCACATTGTGCTGAAGAGTCCGATTGTCCGCAGGAGGAAATGCTGGGCGATGGCGAGTACGAGCACTGCGAAATGTCGGATTCGGACGCGAATTCGGAGGATTCGGGTGATATTGAGGAGGTACCTTTGCCGCCCGACACTGCGCCGTCCGTCGCGGGTCCCATGTCCGTGGCTCTGGAGCCCACCGCTCGCACCGACTCTGTCTCGTCGGCAGTGCAACGTACGCGCACGCCAGCGCAATCGCCGACGACTGCCAGCAGCGCAGGCGGGACCCTGCTGTCATCCACCTCGCCAGGAGCCCGCGAATTCACGCCGAAGCAGCCTTCCCAGCAATTGCCGGCCGTTGCAACGACACCACAGCACGCAACGACGCCGCAGCACTCTCAAGTGCCGTCGCCTGCGTACCAGATAACCCCGACGCTAGCGCAAGGGGACTCACGCCGTTCACAGGCTTCGGACGCGCGCATCGGCTCTCCCGCCCTCTCGACAGTCGCTTCGACAGCACGCTCGCCTCCCTCTAATGGATCAATGGCACCGAAGACGCCCACGCCGTTGTCGGGCGTATCAACGCCAGCGGCTGCCGCTGCCGCTGCGAGTGACTCGGACGGGTGTTCGTGGACGCGCGACGAGGACCGCGCGGTGCTTCTGTCGGGCAAGGCGATTGTTGGGGGCACGGGCGCGGAGGATGTGTGGAAGGCGCTCTGCTCGTCCGGCAGCGTGCACGGCAAGACGACCGCGCAGGTGTGTGTGAGGCTGTTAGGGTGGCAGTGTTGTATGTGGTATATATATGCGCAGGCGTGTGAGGTGCAGGGAGGCTGAGTTGTACGTGATGTGCATGACGCACGTGTTTTTGGCACCTTTTCTTACGTGGCATTCGCATTCGTGCACAGGTCGCGGCGCGATTTGCCGAGCTCAAGAGGCTGCAAGAAGCGTTCCGAGCCCAAAAGCGCGCTGGCTGAAACCAAAGAAAAGTCAAAATACTCATAAAAACATACAACTGGCACGGAGCTGTGGGTGTTTGTCGTTTCATTCGACGAGAGCGCAATCCGAGACACAACGCGGCCCGAGCACACGCACGCTCAACGCAGGGCCAAAACGTATAGAAATACAATCACACGGACAGAGAACCTTGGACAAGAGCACGTGCCGCAGAGTCACAGGCACGGTATTGCGCAGCAGCGACGCACGGCACGCGGCGATGCGAACGGGCCTCGCCGACACCAGACACATCAATGGGCGGCACCGGCGACAGCCACCGCGCCCACATCCCCGCGTCACATGCCGCACGCACACGCGACGACGGCGAGCGAGCGACGCGCTCAAAGGAGGCTGCACGAGAAGCCGCCCGTCTTCTTCGGTTGGTTGGCCTGCGACGGCTTCACGCTGACCGTCGACTTATTGCCGGCGGGCGTTGCTGTCGATTTGTTGTCCATCTTCTTCTTAATGTCGCGCGCAATCGTCATAAACGCCTCCTCGACGTTGATGTTGGCCTTGGCGCTCGTCTCGAGAAACTTGATCCCGTACTCGTCGGCGAGCTTCTGGCCGCGGTCCTTCGTCACCATGCGCTTGTCCTCCATGTCGCACTTATTGCCGAGGATCATCTTCTCGACGTCTTCCGCGGCGTGCTGCTCAATGTTCCGGATCCAATTCTTGATGTTGTCAAACGTCTTGTCTTGCGTAATGTCGTACACGAGGAGAATGCCCATCGCGCCGCGGTAGTACGCCGTCGTGATCGTGCGGAATCGCTCTTGCCCGGCAGTGTCCCAAATCTGAAGCTTGATCTTCTTGCCATCGAGGTCGATGGTCCTGATCTTAAAGTCAATACCTGCAAACAAAACACACACACACACACACACACACACACGCGCGCGTGTAAGCCGAAAGAGCCCGCGCACAAAATGCGCCCGCGAGACGTCGCATGCAGTCGAAAATAGCCGTGACACACAAGCAGGGCACCCCACCTATTGTGGATATGAATGTCGAGTTGAAGGCATCGTCCGAAAAGCGGAAGAGGACGCATGTCTTGCCGACGCCGCTGTCGCCAATCAAGAGCAGCTTGAAGAGGTAGTCGTACGCCTTGGTGCCCATGGAAGCGCTCGCAACGTTCGCAGCGCTGCAGCGGCGGCAACACGTGCACGGGGGATTCATTGTCAGATGTGCTGACACACACACAAAAGGGAGCGTGGCGTCGCAGAGGGCCGACCCAGCATCAAAGCACGAATGGCCGTTCGAGCCTCCATGCACGCATATATAGGCGCGGAGAGGTGTGCGCGCGCAGTGCGTCTGTGTTTGTGTGCGTGCGTGTGTGTATGAAGGATAACTGGCCACAACTGGCCATCACTACCATAAATAGCCGTACTGACGGACAGTGAACACGCACACATCACGGCATAAAACGCACACCCCTACGCAACGCCCACAGCTTCCCTCGCACAAAACCCTCCTCCCCTCGTCGCCCCTCTGCCCCACGCGCTCGATGGAGGACAAGGCAAGCCAGATTATGCGCCCATCAAAGACCAATCACGACCGACGATAATGCAAAACGACACCCGAGCGACCAAAGCATTCAAACCGACGCCCCCCCCCCCCCCTCCACTCGCAAACCACGCCCAACGCCCCACGGAGGCTGTCCAAAAGCCCACCTTGCGCCGCGACGGAAATATAAAAGGAAGCGGAAGGAGACGAATTCGAACGCGGCAGCGGCGCGACAGAGCGATCCGTGCAAACGCGCACGGCCGCCGCAAATCACCAGGCACGCACGTGCGCACTAAGCACCGCGGTTGCAACAGAGGCGCAGGGACGCTCGCGCGGCGATGTAGTTCTGTGGAGAGGAAGTCACAACGACGGGCGGAAAATTATCAGACGAACGCAAACGAAGGTGGAGGAAAAGCACTTCGAAACGACAAGCGGTCCGCAGCACAGACGTGAACTCCGCAACGCGCTCTCCACAGACTTTCTACAGAAGAGTCGACAGCGCGTCGCTGCGCGCACACCCAACCAAACATTTACACGAAACAGCTGACACGAACACACATTGCACGATGCACCCTTGCCTGCTCCCTTTCTCTCCCCCCTTATACAACGAGACTCCCCACCAAAGTGCCACGCTGCCTACACAGAGTCTCCAATACACACCAGTCCGATTTCGCAAAGGGAAAGTCGGACACGATGCGGCAATACGCGACAAATTGAAACACCAACCCACACAGACTCAATTTCTTTCACGGCGTCCAACACGTCGCAAGCTCTCTCCGAAACCTCGACAGAGTCTTCCACCGGACCGCACTGCCCTCTGCCCCCAGCGCACACGGCACACTGCGCGAGAGAAGGCGAGAGAGGGATGGATGCGCGTGTGGGCACAGCAGAAAGGGGGACACTCACCGTCCTCTCCTTTGCCAACGCCAATTTGCTAAAAATAAAAGAGGGCTGGGCCGTTGCCCACTCGCAAAATAAATCAAAGTCCATACATTCACTATGCGTAATAAATATTTTTGCGTGGGCAATTTTCGCATAATATTCGACTTTTTTTCCGCGTTGTTTTGATTTTTGAAGATCGGTCACGTGCTCCAACAAACGAAGCGAGAACTCGGTCAATTTGCATTAGTTACTTGCGCGTTACAACCCCTGCAAAAAAACGCTTCACGCAACACGCTGCAGAGCGGGAAAAAAAAAAAAAAAGTAAACGCGAACGCAAAACGAGCGGCGATGTCCTGGGCTTTAGCAGCCGCAGTCCCACGACGAGATGATCTGCCATGAAGACTCGGCGTCGTCCCGGTAGTAGATGTTTGACGACGTCACTGAGGACAAAGGCACGCTGTTAGAGAAGGCACTTGATGCGAGGCAAAAACGAAAAGATCTCCATGATCTACTCTTGCTCGTCATCTCAAACGCATGCTTATTGACCACTGCCACTTCAGCGGAGGGCAACGACTCAACACACTCACCAGCAAACTGCGAGTCATCGAAGTACGTAAGTAATACGTGGCCGTCGGGGTCGTCGTTCACAGTATCCGCCACGGGCCGCCCGAGCCACAGCTCTCCCCAGTACTGCAGCTCGTCGTAGTCAATGGTTACCCAAGTGGCGCCGTTGTCGAGTGACGCAATGTACGCTTGCGCGCCGCGAGAGACGGCGACGAGTGTCCCGTCCGTGGTAACGCCATGGATGGCGATGGCGTCGTTGCCGAGCCGCCGGACATTCGAGCCGTCCTTGTTCATGCGGAAGCAGCCGTCTGTGGAAAGGCCGAACCACGTGCACGCGACGATGTACCCAGAGGGATGCGCCATAATCGTCCGCCGCGCGGCGTCGACCATGACGCGCCCGTAAGCGCTCGACGTCACAACCTTCGAATTGGCCGATCTCACTAGTCGGTACCGCCGACCGCCATCGGCGAGGTTGCTGTACGTCAACACGGCGCGCACGCTCACGTTGCCTTCGCGCGTCGCCAGCGCTTCCAGGCTAAAGTTGGACACGACGTCGTTGTCGATACTGGTGTCCGTGAGCAAGTCGATAAACAAGTCCGTCGCCGTCGGGTCCACGTCGAGCGTCGCGCCCTCAAAATCCAGGTCCGTCCCGTCCGAGTGATACACTCGCAGGCGCATGTAGTAGATGGGCAGAACGGGTGCGTCCTCGGGATAAGGCCCGAAGGTCATCGTCGCGACGAGGGGCGTCGCGGTGCCGACGGCCAACACGGGCGGCAGCTCGCTCAGCAGGAGGTCGATGGCCGGTTCGACCACGATTAGCGCCATTGGAACCGACGTCGAGTACTGCCCGCTCGCCGCCGTGACAGTGAGCGTCAGCGTCTGTCCGTCCGTGATGCTCTCGTGGTCAACCACGCGAGCGTAGAACTTGATGTTCATGAGGCTGTCCTCGCTGTCCTCCCCGTCGAGAAGGGAGTTGTACACGGTCAGCGTGAGCGTGATCGACGTCGTCCCCCCAGTAGTCTTGTCGAAGGACATGAGCGAGATGCGCTCGTCTGCGTTCGTGATGATAGCGTCGCTGCTGACGAAAACCGGGTTGTTGGCGATGGGCGGCATGCTGAGCGACACCGTCACCGTCGTCGCACTCTTCGGCAGTTTGACCGACACGGTGACCGAAAGCGCCTCGCCGATCGTCACGTAGCCGCCGGACGACACCTCCTGCGCAATGATGATGTTGTCGATTTCCGGCGTGCACACGTCGTCCGCCTGGTAGTCGAGGTAGTGGCAGATATCGACCGACTGGCTGAGCGTGCCCATGTTGGCCGACTGGCCCAGAAGGAGGTACACGGCGTCCTCCCGCGCGTACTCGTCCCACGACGGAACGTCGCTGCCGACAGGGGAGGCAGAGTGGAACAGCACGTAGTCCTGGTTCGGAGTCACCGTCACATACGGCGGCGACTCGAACGTGCTGCTGCCGAGCACCTCGAAGTCGGCCTTGAAATAGTCGTTGCTGTCAATCTCCGGGTTATTAAACGCGAGCGCCGCGGATGAAGCGCCGTTCAGCGTCAGCGTCACGCCAAACATCTTCCCGTCGGGCGTCGTCGACACGCGCGAGCATTCGGCAGTCCCAAAGTCGAGATTTGTGATGGCAAAGACAGTCTCGTCCTCGCGATTGAACCCGAGGCACGACATTTTGCCGTAGCTGGGGCTCACTTCGAGTGAAACGACGTACGCCACCACGTTGCCGTTCGAGTTGATCGACAGATCGAAGACGTCCGACGTGAAGCGGTTAAACGTGTGCTCGTAGGGAAGCTCAGCAAACGCCTCTTCGTCCATGTTGTAAACCATCACGGCCACGAGATCTGGCTCGTCGCGTACAATCAAGTTTGTCGCGAGTGTGCGGAACACAACCGTCGTCCCGTCGGCGCTTATCGCCGCCATGTCCGACGCAAGGTCACCCGGGCCGTCGCCCACAGTGACGATGTCGATCGAAGCGTCCTGGACGTCGTAGACGAACACCTGTGAGACGCCGGCCGAGAGATCGACGTAATTGACGAGGGGCTCCTGCGACGACATGACGAGAAGCGTGCCGTCCGCGCTCATCGCGCCAGGGTACAGGTGGCACCCGTACGTGGTCGGTACCGTCCCGTTGGGCAGGCGGCACGCCATCACCGTGATATCCGCGACGAGGTCCACTATGTAGACGAGGCTCACACGCGCCGTGTTCTCCACACCCGAGTCCCTTACGGTCACGGCGTCGCTCTCGAACGCCACATAGCGCCCGTCGGCTGACACGCACGGCGCGCTCACCGTCACGGGCACGCTCAGCGGGCCCCAGCTGTCGCCGGGATCGTCCGCGACAGAGACGAGCTGCGCGATTCCGTAGTTGCTGTTGTACACGACGATGCCGAGGCCACCGGGGATCTTGGCGACGAAGAAGGTTTTCTGGCCACTGAGGGACGACACGATCGGGGACACGGACGCGCTGCCCGTGTCGAGGAAGAAGGGACGCGGCAGCGCCTCGTTCTCTGTGCGGGGAGAATAAGCAAGCACGCGATGCATCAGAGGGCGCAGAACAGAGGCGCGCACAGGGCATTGCACATCCATGCACGACGAAACCGTTGTGGGCTGCGCTTCCTCACCGGCCAGGGCGATTATGGGGATGGTAAGCGGGTAGACCGGGTCGCCCGTCACGGACACAAACGAAACCGCCCCAGCGGACGAGCCGTCCGCGACGACGACGGCCACGTTGGCAGTGTAGTCGTAGTTGTCTTCCGTGAAGACGACCGGCGAGTCGTCCACCGATACCTGCGAACCGACGGGCGAGACGCTCATCGTCGCATTGCCGTTTGGCGAAGGGGAGGCGTCGAGGTACAGGCCGACGGTCGTGTCAAGCGGGAACGAAGGCGAGGTGAGGACGAGGGCCGCAACGTTGTTCGCGGGAATGGGAACGATGGCTGTGAAGTGACGTTTACGTCCCTGTTAGTCACACAAAACAGTGCTCCCCAGCGCGCGCACACACGCACTACCACACACGCGCACACACGCGCGACCACACACACACACACACACACACACACACGCACGCACGCACGCACACACACACACACACAAAAAAAAAAAAAAAAATACACGCATTACGCGCGG
>CALSCQ010002830.1:0-18437 GCA_943704525.1 Pigoraptor vietnamica | reverse complement strand
GGGGGGGGCGGGAGTCACATGAATGTAATCGCTGCATTCTCGCGCGTGCCAGTGTGCGGCCTTGCCCAGTACCACAGACGCACACCCTAGTGCTCCATTAGGCGTGGATGTTAGTGTGTGCAAGCGGTGCGTGAGTGTATATATGAGGCTACAAGCGCATCCTCGGTGCAACCCCGCGCGCGTGAGACGCACCACTTCCATGCCGGCCTCGGACGTGAGCCCCGCACTCCGCGTCACCCAAAGGAGAGTCGGCAGCTGCTCCATCTTGTCACGCAGGGGGCGGTCGACGAGTCCTCCGCGCCCTGCATGCACGACTACCCCGTGTGAGCCACAACTTCAGTGAGTGAGATAATGGACGCACACACGCGCACTCGCCTTCCGTGCGCTTAAGCAGCGCATCGACGGGCAGAATGCCATTGCGGCCGTAGAGGCCCGGCAGTTGGGCGTAGAGAGATGCGAACGCGACGAGGTACATGAGCGAAAGGAGACGCATGAAGACGCGCGGCACGATCATCCCCTTCTGCGACGCACATAGCAAGCACATGGCAAGTTCAGATGCACGACATTTCAAACCATGTCTCGAAGACTGTGTAAGCGGAGGAGTGTGTGTGAATAGTGTGGTGAGTGTGCAGCGTGGGAGGTGAGTACATGCACACCTCTGCATGCTTGCACTTTTCCGCCGCAGAGACCTTTGCCGGGGCAGCGTCCGCCATCTTCCTTAGCGTACGCACACCACGCACGCACGCAGCCCGCAAAGTCGTTCGCCACAAAAAAAAAAAAAAAAAAAAAAAAAAAATCGAGTTGTGTCGGTCTGCGTTTCATGAGACTGCGAAATGTATTGACAGTCGTCGAATGCAGTCAGACTATTGAACAACCAAACGGCGAACTAACAGTTACTCGTTGCGAACAAGTTGAACGCGCAGCCGCTTGAGCTCCGTCGCCACCCCGTCGTGGTCGCCTTGCCTGGCCGCTTCGAATGCCGGCTTCATCGCCAAGAATGGGCAGCTGTAGGACTCTCTCCCAGACGTCCAGCACGTCGCGAGGGGTATAGCCCGCCCACGCCGCACCACGCTCCTTGTAGATGCGATCGGATTCATCATCGATGAAGTCGGCGACACCAGGCATCTCCAGTGCCGCGATGCTCTTCACGAGGCCCTCAAGGTCGAAGGAGGCATTGACGTTGACAGTCCTCGTCCACGTGTTTGCGCGGTCGGCGTTTGGCGGGACGAAGACATCGTCGAACTTGGCTTCCTTGCCTACAAGTTGTTCAAGCGCGGACGTCGACGCATACCACATTGACCCCGAGTAGGGCACGTGCGTCTCCGACTGGCCATAACCCATAACGACCGCGCACCCGAAGTCCATGAGGAGCAACTTCTTCGCCGTATTCTTCTTATACCACGCGAGGTTGTGCGGTGCAATGTCGCAGTGGAACACCTGCTCGGGGGCGTTGGGGTCGTGGATCGCCTTGAGGTCTTCAACGAGCGGCACGTAGGCGTCAAAGCCCAGCGCACAAAGGCGTCGCGATTGCCCACATTCGCCTGTGGGACAGAGGGGCTTGGCGATGGGCGTCGTGAGGAGTCGGTGCGACCGGCCGTCTCCTTCGACGAGGGTTGGAAAGGAATCCCGCGGTTCTTCTTCAGCACTTCGAGTGCCATGCGTTCAATCTTGAACTGCGCTGCGTACGGCTTGCGAACCGTCTTGACGCAAAACGACATGGCGCCCCTGTCTCGCCCGCGAAGTTCGCACGCAGTGGCCGAGGTGCCGACGCCCAACAACTTCACTTGGACTGCGTCGGCATAGACCGGGTGCGTCCCGCGCACAGCGCTTGCAAAATTCGACGGAAGGTTAGCCTCCGTCATCCGCGACAGTCCCCAGGCAAGGAGAGAAAGTCCGTCGACATCGACGCCGGTAATTTTGAGCTTCTTGTCGTTGCCATCACCTGCCTTGACCGTAGCCATTGCGCACACGTCGAGAACCTCAGACATTTCGACGCGAAGGCGATGATGCCCGTGCCGCCAGCGATGCCCGACGAAGACTTGGACCTTCTTGAGCGAAAACGCGACGACAACCGCACTCTCCCTCCAGGGACACGCCGTAAGCATCGCCTCGATGTACTGCGCGCACTGCCCAGGGCTGAACGATGCGCTCGGCGCCTTCCATTTGAGTACACCGACCGACCTCGCCCACGCCTCGTCGCTCGCCGTCCGACCGGTCGCGACAAAGGTGCTCTCCATCATAAACGTGTCGGGCATGGGGGTACCGTACTTGAAGTCGACGTCGTCCTCCGAAAGTAGTTTCCAATTGTCGCCGCCGGGCGCCGACGTAAGCAACGCGACGACTTTGCGTGCCAAAACTTTAGCTTGCTTTTCGGAGGACCCCGTCCAACCAATAACCTCATCGACCACGCTCATTTCGACAGAACGCCCGATCGTGCGGATATCGTCGGGCGTTTTCTGCAGCAGAAAAGACTGCAGTTGACGTGCACCCTGCGCGCGCGTCACCGACAATGAGAGTTTGTCGTTCGCAGCGCCGCGTCGATCCCCGACCACATTCGTGCGAATCTGGTATGTTGTCCGCGGGAGCGTCGGAGCCGGCTCTGCAGGCAGGAGAGACACATCTTCAGCGCGACATACAACAAAGGGGAATGAGGTTTACCCCACCACATATGGTCCACTCAATCATCCACACGAGAAGAAAGGCGCTGGAGTGGGCATACGAGTGCGAGCACACCCATTATGCCATGCACTAGACACACACGCGGGCGCACTACACTTACGATGGGTGAGCAGGCGCGCGAAGTACAGTCGCTCGACGGGCACGAGCGGCGTCGACTGTCGACATAATGGCGGCCCACTCAAGACGGAAGTGCTTGAGAGCGTGGGGAGAGCGGACGAAGGGGACGACAGGGTACGCGTCGAGACACCACGCAGGCACCAGCGAGGGGAGGCAACGAAAATGTGACGATGGCACACCCCGCAGAAGGCGGGCGGCCTCCACGACCGCACACAGCGCCGTCTGCGTCAGCATGGCGAACACGCGCGGGATGGGCGATGGATGCGCTTTGCGCAAGACTGGGTTGATACAGTCACCCCGGGTTGCTGTGTGGGGGCAACAGCTGCTGCCCATCTATTTATAGAGTCAGTGGGATCACAACCACCGCACATCAGTCAGGCCGCGTTCGCCGCCAAACTGTGCCGGCGTTGTTTTCAGTTCCCTCGCGTTGCATCTTTCCCTTCGTCGTGCGTTCCACGGTGCTGCGTCTGAGCATTCTCCCGCGTGAACCGCACACGATCTTTCCCCCTCTGATCCCGTGCATGAGGTCGGCTGCGAGGCACAGGCTCGTCGCGGCTGTCCTCGGCACATCGTGCGTCGCCGCCACTCTCTTTGCCGTGTTGCGAATGTCGGCGACGGGCGAGGACGCGGTGGCGCCGGGAGATGCCGCGCGTGGGCACCCGCCCCTCGTGTTGATCCACGGCTACAAGGCAAGCCACCTGCGCGACGCGGCCACGGGCGACCGCCGGTGGCTCACGGCGAGACAGGCACTCGCCCCGTGGACAGAGTCGATCGCACTCCCAGTGACGTGAGTGTGCATGTGGGGCGTCATGACGGCCGCGAGGGCTCAGCATTCGTCTTTGTGCGCTTTGTGGCATCTTTTTACACGTGCATGACACTATGTGTGTGCATGTGTGTGTTGTGGCGTGAACGCGCAGCTGGCACGAGGAGGGCGGGCAGTGGGTGCAGGACGCGGACGCGCTCGTTCCGGACGGCTGCATCCGCAGCGTCGGCTCGCTCTTCTTCAAGCGGGCCATCTACGAGAAGTTTTTCCACTTTGTGGGGCGCCAGGGGAGGCACGTGCACGAGTTTTCGTACGACTGGCGGCGCGACACGACGGAGAACGCGCGCAAATTTGTCGACCACATCGAGAAAGTGGCCGAACAGCAGGTGGGCGTGCGCTCGCATGCATGCACGCGTCGCGGTGCACGGCTCTTTCGCCCTCTTTTCCTGCTTGCTCGCGCCGTCCTCCTCACAATCCTTCTCTCTCGAGGCATTTCATGCGCACAGGGACATTCGCTGGTTCACCTCTTCTCACCCGCACACTCTGCGTAGAAGGGACCCGTCCAGATCGTCGCCCACAGCATGGGGGGACTCTTGACTCTCGCCGCGCTAAACATGCTGCACGACCTCGCCGCCGCGGGCGACCGCCCAAAGGACGTCCTCCGCCGCACCGTCCACAGCGTCCTGTTTGTCGGGGTGCCCTTCAAGCGCCGCATGTCGTTCCTCGAGGACTTGCACAAGGGCGCGCGCATCGGCTTCAACGGCGACATCATTGACTTTCACGTGCAGGCCACGTACACGTCGGTGTATTCGCTGTTCCCTTTGGACGGACGTGGTCTTATCGACGCGCCGCCCGCTGGGTCGCACGACTACACTCCCGCGGGCGAAGGCGCTAGTGCTGACGGCCACAGTGCGGAGGGTGCAACTGCGGCGGGCGCGGCGGGCGGTGCCGTGGCGCAGAAGCCCCCTTGCTGCGACGTGTTTGACGTTGAGTTCTGGAAGGCGAATTCCGTGAGCATCTTTCGCGATGACTCGCCGTATCCGCGCGATGCGGCCGAGGCGCACATGCGACGCGCGCTGGCGGCGGCCAAGCACTTTCTGACGACGTACATTGTGGCGCGCGAGGGCGCCGAGTACCCGCCAATTGGCGCGCTCGTGGCGTCCGGACATCCGACGACACTGACGGCGATTCGCAACGGCCCAAAGTCCTTTCGCGGGTTCGATTTCACGACTGCGCCAAAGGGAGATGGGGACGGCCGCATGCTCCCGGAGGACGCGCTGCCCCCGGCAGGCACGTGCCAGCGCGTATGCTGATGTTTTCTGGGCGTGTGCTGCCACTCGCTTCCCCCTCCTCCTTGCCCTCGCCTTTGCCGTTGTCCTCATACTTTGCTATGGCGACTAATCCGCACCCGCCTCTCCTGTCGTTACTCGCAGGTATTTCCTACACGCGCTATGGCACGCGGTTTGGGCACGGGGACATGCTCTCCGACGAGCCCGTCGTTGTGGGCGCGCTCGCAGATCTCATCGCGGCTGGAGACAAGAGGCAGTGGGAGCACGCGCCAAAGTAAACGCCATCTGTTTGGGTTATGGTCTCTGGTGTGTTGGAATGGCGTGCTTCGTGCTCACAGGACTCGGACTTGTAGCCAAGCGAAGCGTCCACTGGCACGAGCTCCTTCACTTGTCAAAAATGAGGGCGCGAAGTCGACAGCAGGAGCTCTTCACTTGCCTGCCATTCTCTGTTTCTGCGCCTTGGAAGTGTGCAGTCCTGCATGTTGCGCTTGCGTGCATTCGTGCACAAAGCACTCGGACGTGCAAAGTGAGTGGGATGCCGCAGTTCATTGCCGTGGCGTCCGTTGGGGCCGAGACAATCACGTCTCGCCACGCGACGGCGGCGGCACTTGCGACCGTTCAGATTACAGACAGCGCACAGCGCACGCGCAAAAGACACACAAGAACATTCGCACAGAAATACGCTACATATAGACGCAACCACAACGAGCGCGAAACAGTGCCACGACGACGCACGGGCAAGCGAAGCGCGCGAGAAAAAAAAAAAAAACAAATAACGGCCACACGCAGCAGCGCGAACGCAAACACGGTGGCAGCGACCACAGTGTGAGAGAGACTGATCCCTCACGAGAGGTTCGGCTTCGGCGGCGTCGCAGCCTCAATCTTTTCGAGGATCGTGACGGCCTCCGACAGCATCGACGTCTTCTCCTTCATGTTCTGCGTGAGGTAGCCGAGCTCAAGCAACAGGCACGCCGTCTCGTGCGGGACGTTGAGGGCACGCGCCTGCGTCAGCCCCTCCTCGAAGATGCCGACAGCCTTCTTGCCGTTGCCGGCCGCCGCCTCGACCTGCCCTAGCCGCAGCTGCGCGAGCGGGAAGAGGAGCGGGTAGATTTTCGCGGCCTTGCTGAGTATCTTGACCGTCTTCTGGGCCATGTCGCGGTACGAGTCGCGCTTCACCATCGGCTTGACGTCCCACCGCGGCGACTGCAGCTCGAGGCACACCTCGACCATCGTCGAGAACGCAAAGAAGAGGTGGTACACGTGCGGCGACGGCTCCAGGCGCATGATGGAATCGCACAGCCTGCAAGCCTTCGGCACGTCCTTGTTGCACAGCGCTACGAGGGCGCCCAGCGCGCCCACCTCGAGGTGCAGCGACGCACTCACGCGGGACTTGAGACGGCCGATCAGATCCGCCGCGTCCTCGATCAGGCGCGTGGCTTCGGGGATAACGCCGAGCATGAGGTTGGCGCGGCACTGCGCAATCATTCCCCACAGCTGCGCCTCCGTGTCGTCGTGCATGCGCGCGCAGCGGAGCAGCGTCACGCCGAGGCGGAGCGACTCGCGGTACTTTCCTTGGTGGTGGTTGATCAGCGTAAACAGCTGCGCCACCTCGCACCACCGGCGCCAGTCCGACAGCTGCCCAAACACCTCGAGCGAGTGGTCGAGGTTCGCCTTGACGGCGCGCCAGTCCCCGTTCGTCACGGCAGCGAGGCCCGTAATGTGGAAGACGTAGCCCCACGTGGGCGGGTGCGGCACTGTCTGGCTCGTTTCGAGCGCGCGCTGGGCGTACTTGGCGGCCAGCTGCTCGTTGCCCGTCATGCGGCACGCGAACGTCAGCGCAGCGTACGCGCGCGCAATTTCGGGCGACTGCGGAAGAGAGAAAGGAAACAGCAAGTCAGCCAAATAAACAAAACTTTCATGTCGGCAATACAGAATGTCATACAGCACACGCACACCCACACGCGCACACACAGCGGCCCCCACCTTCCCCGAGACCTCTGCGCAGTTGATGGCCTTCTGGCACGCGTTGACGCATTGGTCAATCTCCCATGACGAGTAGTGCAGCCACGCGAGGCGGAGGTACGCCTTCGACGCCTCCGCGCCGGCGTCCTCGTTGAGCTCGCCGATGCCCAGGAACCTCATCGACTGCGTGAACGTGCGGCTGATCGTAGACTTGAGCTTCTCCTGCTTGAGCGTGTTGGGCTTCGAACTCGGGAGCGGCTGGTCGAGAATTTTCAGCGCCTCCTCGCAGTGGGCGCGCCCCTGGAGAGTGACAGAGACTTAGTTCAGTAGGCAAGTCATAGGGGTTGAAGAGAGTGAAACGAAGACAGAGGGCATGCGCGTGCGTCAATGCATTGCACAGCTTTGCGGTAGTACGAATGCGCGAGTGACGCAAGACCCCAAATGACGCGACTCGCACCTTTGGATGGTCTCCGAGGCGGATGTGGGCCTCCGCGAGGCTTAGCTCGAGCTGCACGCGCTCAATCTTCGTCGGTTCGACGTTCGTCGCGCGCGTGCGCTTCGGCAGCTTCCGCTTTGCGAGCGAGAAGAACTTGACGGCGTCGTGGTTGGCGTACGTGCGCAGAGCCTCCTCACCCGCCTACACCGACACGACATCAGCACACGCATACGGAACACAAAACAGACGACCATGGAGCGACACCTGACCCATCGCCCCAAACGGAGCATCCATCGCGCCGCCACAGCCAAGGGACCCCCAAACTAGTGCCAAACAACACCACGCACATGGCAATTCCCGCATGGATGGGCACACGTGCGCGCACACACAGCAGGTCAACAAACGACACCATGTTCTCGAACAATACACACACGCGCACACACAGCAGGTCAACAAACGACACCATGTTCTCGAACAATACACACACGCGCACACAGCAGATTCGCAGCGCACCTTGACGTAAAACTTGATGCCGGACGAGTACTCCTTCGCCTTGCACCAGTGGTAGCCGAGCACCTGGTAGTGCGGCGTGAGGTCCTTGACATACTCCTCGTACCACGTGGCGATCGCAAGGTGCAGCTTGCGTCGCTGCGCACACAAGAACATGATGGGGGAGGAGTGTCAACACATGCCTCAGCTCGATAGATCGACACAGGAGAATCCGTCGCCGTCGCGAGGGTTTAGGGGGAACGCATTCTAGGCAAACAACAAGCAACCGCACACCAGCCACACAACAACACCGAATCACCGACCTGCTCAAACAGGAGCATGTTGTAGCACACTTCCTGGACAATCGTCTGCGTGAAGCGGTACGCGAGCTCCCCGTCGAGCTGCACGCGCACGAGCAGGTCCTGCTTCTCGAGATAGCCGAGGTGGTCCTTCAGTTGCGCCTTCTCCTTGCCAATGGGGTACACGTGCATCAGCAGCCGGAAGCGGAAGATCGGGCCGATGACCGACGCCACTTTGAGCACAAACTGCGTGCGACCGGGCAGTTGGTCGATGCGGCTCGTCGTGACGTCCTGCAAACGAAGTGCGTTGCGTGAGATCACGTCACACAACCACGCAAATTGCTGGCAAAATCCAAGACAGTTGGGTGTCGAGAGTCATGTCGTGTAGAGATGTGTGTCTCTGTGTACCTGTGCATGTGCGACGTGTGTGTGCGTGTGTAAGTGCGTAGGTATATGTAGGTGTCCACATCCACACACCTCGACCGTGTCTGTGCAGGGAATGTCGCTCGCGTCCTTGATGTTCGGACTGAGCTCGCACTTGCCGTCGTTGAACGTGATGACGCCAGTGTTGCGCATGGACATCGCAAGCATTTGGCTGTAAAACGGGTTCTGCGCATAGATGGACAGGCGTCAGAGCACAGGGGAGACAACGTCCCTTCAGGCGCATGCACACGAGAGCACACGAATGCAAGCACACATGCACACCCCACACACGGACAAGGGAGACAACGTGCCTTCAGGCGCATGCACACGAGAGCACACGAATGCAAGCACGCACGCACACCCCACACACGTGCACGGCGCCAACCCACCCCCTGCCCTTTGTCGTGTATCATCGTCGCGATAATGTCGGGAATGTCATCGCAGCCGAGCGCGAGGCACACGAGCCGCGCCGTGTCCGCGGGCGAGAGGGCCGTAAGGCGCAACTTGTCGCACTTGACGGCCTCCGCAAGCTCACGGTACTCGAGCGGCATCACGTCCACGGGGCGCGTCGCGGCGACAAGCATGATCGGACCGCCGACCGTGTTGAAGAGCAGCTGGATTAGCGCCCACGAAGGAGGATCGAGCCTGTGCGCAAGCAAAACGGAAAAATTAGGAGCACGTGTCAGAGAGCTGCCACTACTGCAACACCGCACTCCACAGCAAGTGCTCAAACACGTCAGCCCAACAGAAGAAGACGATAGAGGGCATCGCCACTCACAGGTGCGCGTCGTCCACGATCAGCAGCATGGGGTTGCCGCACGCCGTGAGCTTCACAAGCGACGAGAGCAGCGCGAGCGTCTTCTCCACGCGATCGCCGTCCAGTTCCCGCGCGTCGCTCGGCGGCAACAGCTCAGCGGGCAGCACCGGTGACAACAGCGACGCCGACGCCGCAATCTCCCCAACGGCCGCAAGCGCCGCCGCAATCTTCGACTTGCGCTCCTCCGCCGTCGGCAGCGTGTCGAGGAGGAACACGCGGCTGCCAAAGAACCCGCGCCATCCGTAAAACGGCGTCGAGTTGTGCAGCGCATCGCACACGACTTCCACAGTGCACAGCGGGCGCGACGCCGCGGCCGCCATCTCGCGCACGTTCTCTAGCATGCGGCTCTTGCCGAGGCCGGCGTCTGCCTCCAGCACCACCATCGACTGCTTGCGCGCGCCCGTCACGAGCTGCCCGATCCTCTCCGTCAGCGTCTTGATCTCGACCTCACGGCCAACAATGTCGCGGTGGATCATGCGGTGCGCCATGGCCGTCGTCGGCTGGTAGACGACGTCAGGGGTAATCTTGGGGCGGTAGATGGCAATCGGGTCCGACTTGCCCTTGACCTTGATCGGGGGAAGAGGGGTGAAGCTGAGCGTCGACACGTGCATGCGCACGGCCTTGAGCGTCGCGTGGTCGCACAGCACGCCGTCCTTCGCGCCGTCCTTAGCGTCCTTTGCCGCGGCAACCATCAGGCGCGCAGACAGATTCACCGTGTCGCCAACCATTGCAAATTCGCGACGGTCCACGCTGCCCACGGCCCCGAGGAACACCTGCGATGCACGGGAGGGAGAAGGTTGAGAAGGGTGGTAGAATAGGCTACGACACACAATGGCAACGCACTACGTCCTTAACGAGTGTATGTGTCTGACATGGCCTCAGCCCCCAGGAGAGAAGGTGCAGGGCAAGCTGGCAAGCAAGTGCACCTTGCCGGTCGTAACGCCCACGGCACAGCGGAAGTTGAACTCGCGCAGCTTCTCGACGAGCTGGAGGGCCGCCGTAATGCCGCGAATGGCGTAGTCCTCCGTCTCGTAAAAGGCGGCGACGAGCACGCTGCCCTTGTCGTCTGTGGGCGAACAAGTTCAGATAACGTTAGGGTCACACGCCCCGTAATGAGAGATAACCAAAATTTACACTCCACGCCCTCCCCCTCCCTACCTTCACAGACGACAAAACAAATTGTGACGGAGAGGACAGTAATAACACAATGCAAAGGTGCCGGCACAACGGGGACAACTAACGAGCGCCTCTTTGCGCACGTACGTACCAATGATGAACTGGCGGATGAACCCGTCGAGGCCAAACACGACCTTCTGCATCTCGCGCATGCACAGCTGCAGGCTGTCCAGCTGACCCTCCTGGTCGTCGTAGTCGAGGTCGGGCAGCGATGCAAACACGACCGTCATGCGCCGAAGCTGCGCGAGCCACTGCGCCTGCCCCGTCGCCAGCATGTCGCGCACGGCCGGCTGCACGTACGCGCGCAGGCACGTCTCGTGGCTCCCGTTCGTCTCGTACGTGATCGGCGCAGGGAGCGGCATCATGTTGTTGATCGACTCGAGCAGAAAGCAGTTCTTGCCGTTCGCGACGGGCTTCCCCGTGCAGTGCTGCCGCACGAGCTGGAAGGCCTTCGCGTGCAAGACGACCTCGCCCGTCTTCGCGGACCCCTCCGCCTCCCCCATCTCCTCCAGCGCCTTGCCGCCGATAAGATACTCCCAGCGGTCGTTCACGCCTCCAATGTGCAGCCCGATGATGCGACCCGCGCTGATGCCAATGTGGAGCGTGAGCGTGACCGAGCCAGCCTTGTACGTCTCGGTCTGCGTCTGCATCACAAGCGCGCACTGCGAGGCCATCATCGTCGACAGCCACAGGGGGCCGTTGCACCACAGCGCGAGGAGTGCGTCGCCGGCGTACTTGATAATGTCGCCGCCGTGCTTGTGAATGACGTCGACGAGCTGCCCGAAGTAAATGTTCAGGTGTGTCGTGAGAATCTCGGCGCCCTTCGAGCCCTTCCGACCGAGCGTTTCCGCGAGCGCCGTGAAACCGCTAATGTCCGCAAACAGCACGGCGCCGTTCATCCGCTCAGCCTCAGCGGCCGCGAGCAAGTGGGGGTCCTTCTCGAACCGCTTGAGCACCTGTCGCGGGACGTAGCTCGAGAGGGTTCGCAGGCGAAGTTCGTGGTCTGCGCACGCACACGCATAGAAAGTTGAACAATAGCTTTGAGGAACTCGAATTGCACTCACAATTTCAATGAACACAACATAGAGACTCTCCGCATGGCACTCTCCACATAGCGCGTACTATTGACGGCGGCATCAAACCGCACACACGACACCCATCGCCAGCACATGCACCACACAGCCACAGCACCACACAGCCACAGCAATGTCGCCGACTCACCAGCGCCGCCTTCCTCCGCGTCGTCGTCAATGTCGACGTCGTACTCGGCGAGCTCCGGATCGCCCGACTTGGGCTCTTCCTCGCCTTTCTTGCCCTCCTTCTGCGCCTGCGCGGCCTTGGCGGCGTTCTGCACGACCCACCGGCGCAGCATGTCGACCCATATCGCCATGGCTTGCGGGCGGCTCGCAAGGAGCATGAGCGTGGTCGTCGGGTGTTGCACCTGGAACGAGCACCCGTGGAAGCGGACGGGGATTTCGAGGTCGCTGTCGCCGACAGGGAAGACCTTGGTGACCTTGCGCATCGATATCAGACCCACGGGCTGGTCGTCGCTCCGGCACTTGTACCAGGAGAGGTACCCGCTGTTGAGCGAAAAGTAGCGCTCCTTCCACCCGCCACCAGAGACACGCTTAAAAAGAGTCCCGCCGTAGTGCGGAATTTTCTGCACGCACAGAAAAGAAAAAAGTGAGAAAGAAAATCGCAAACGGCACATCTTCGATACGACAAACACATCGGATCTGATCAATCGCGTCCAACAAAAACGCACCTCGGGCTCGGGGACCGCCGTTGTTTCGGCTGCGGCCTCCGCCTTCACGGCCTCATTCTTCTTAAAGTACGGCGCGTCCTTGAGCGACTTTTTCCACGCGTGGTGAGGGAACATCAGCCGCGCCGTTTCGAGCACCTCCACCCAGTGCGTGCGGGCCGTGGCGTTCACCGCGAGAAAGTAGACGATCCCGTCCAGCATCTGCAAACCAAAGCCGCAGTTCTCGTACTTGCGCGGCATGTCTGTAATGTCGTTGGTCGCCCACACGCGCATGCACGTGCTCATGTCGAGGTACCCGCGCGGGTTCTTGTCCTCGTTCGATTTGTAATAGACGAGGCGGTCCTTCTCTAGCGAGAACCAGCGCCGCTTCCAGCCGGCCACGCGCGCCTTCTTCAGCAGCCACCCGCGAATTTGGGGTTCGGGGACGTTCAAAAGCTCGTCCTGATGATTGCGAATGGCCACAGGGTAAGATCAGACAGAGTCACACAAGAAGTGACGTACGCTACAAAGATATGGTCACGCACACCACGCACGCATACACACGACGCAAACGTATGCGCACAGGCACAGGGAAATGTTCGATGAAGGCGTCCACCCGTGCACATGTGTCCCCTCCCCCACCACCCCCCAACACACGCACACACACACACACACACACACACACACACAAACACACACACACACACACAGAGCACTGTTGCACGCACCTCGCTTGCCTCCCGCTTGTTGTCCTCGACCGACACCAACTTTATCCGAGAGTTCGCCTTGGCCATCGCGTTGCCATAGCGCGGGTAAGACGCGCTCTGACGCGTCGCCCGCCGCCACGTGCTCGTCCCGTGCCCAGCACTGCCATTCGTGTTCATGCCCTCTCCAAGCGAATCCCGCTGCTCCATCGACGCGCGCTGGGAGTCATCCCCGGCTGTGCTGCCGACATCGCTCAGGGACTCCTGCGACGACTGCCGGGACGCCCCGGGGATGGGGGAGAGGCTGCCGCCGCACTCCCCCCGCGACACGAGCGAGTCGCTCGACGACTGCATGTCGTGCTTATCAATAACGACGACCGGCTTGTCGGACATTCCCGCGATCGCACCCTCCGGTAACCGGCCGGCGGACTCTTGCGAAACGAGACGTCACCGGTTTTCTCACACCCGCACCCTCAGGCGGGCCGCGCGCACCCTTGCGCCCGCGTCATTGCCACAAACGGCCGACGGCGAAGATGGAGTGTGGTGCAGAGAAGCGTGCGAGCGTGCGTGTGCAAACTTCACGCGCACCCCGACATTTGTGCCGCAGAAGCGGCGGTACAGAACGAATACTTCGGATCCCAGCGCGAGATCTCTGCGGAGAAAAGACGCCGATTTGAGAAACGCCGCAACATTTCACATGCGCAAATGGGCATCGCATACGCACAAGAATATTTGCGCTCAGAAAGAAGGACGGCACTCGCAAGTTTTAAACGCGCGTGAATGCGCAAATCAAAACGTATAACAGCGGTGGAATTTCTTTTCAGCACGAAAGAACAATGAGGCCAAAGACGACGCGACTTTTCGTGAGCACACGATGTGAGCACACGACAAGAAAAACCAGTGCTTCCCAAAGCGCGTTCAAGCGCGGCACACGTCACGCACCCGCACACGTCCCCAGCACGAAAGTTTCCACGGCGCCCAAAGCGCGTCGACGAGCAAAAAGAATAATGCGACGAGTTGAGGGCCGTTCCAAACGTCTCAGCCCCACGCGACACTCGCGAAATCGCGCCTTTTCGCCAACGATTTGACACAATAGACACAATGCCGTCACGAGGCGTTCGCGCACTACCGACGGACCGCACTCCACACGCAGAGAAAGGAGCAAACCACGGCGGGGAACTCGCGACAGGTCGTGCGTCTTTGTCAAAGTAGCGTGTGCATCGATTTTCCTAACGGTTGGTCTCTTTTGGCTTGTGTGTGTTTTTCGCGCCCGTAACGAAAACGGGTAAACAAGGAGGGGGTTCATCCGAGAATTTTATTTGAGGAATTGTGGAAAATTGTGCAGAATACGACCGCAATTCAATACAGCCCTTCAGCCACAATCACGCGGCTTCCATACGTCATTACGCATATGACGACATCACGTCTTTAAATTGAACGGAGTTCGAAAAATTGAGAAAAATTGTGGACTCCTGTTCAATTTGAGACCAGGGAGTTTTTGTAATGACGTGTCTAATTGCGATGACGAACGATCCCGGCGAAAATTATTTGTATTTCCCCAAAAAACTGCACTAATTGCGTGTCCAGATCAGTTTGAACGCCTCGGGTCACCCCCCACGCTGTGCAGAGATTGGTTGGCCGGCTCAACGTGACAAAACCGGGAAGGGTACATGACGCACACACACGCACACACACACACACACGTGCAAAAGCTTCATTCGAACAACCCCTCACTGTGTTAAGCTGTGAACTGTCCTGCAACTCCTGTAACTAACGAGAGCATACAGTAAGGGGGGAAGATAGACGCTCCCGGCGCACGTCCGCGCTGCGTGTGACATTGTGAGCTGGTACAAATCCTCGGTTGGGTTGCACAGCATACTCTCTTTCAACTTCGGAATGGGGGCCTTGTGCGCCTTTCTGTGAGTTGCGCGTTGCTCTTGGCACGCCCTGCCCCGACTCGCTGGCACTGGCGGTGGAAAATGTCACTGGTTGCGTCGATGGCTTTCACGTACGGTGCGTGCGTGTACTCGAGTTGTTATCGGGCTGCTGTATATTGAAATAGTGCAGATTGGGAGCTTGCATCTTTGACTCGAGAGCGTGCAAGGTGAGAAAAAGTGCAAGGGAAATGGCTCACACTTCGGTGAATGGCGCGTCAGACTGCGGCCACATGGCCGTTGCCACTGCGCGGGGCCTTTTTCTTGTCGACTGCCGCGACGAGCTCGTGCGGCCGATTGGGCCTGGTGGGTGTCGTCCCCTTGCAATACCGCTATCCTCCATGGACTGCCAGCTGTGCACGATGGCCCGTTCGATTGCGCACTCGTTGAGGAAGTTATCGAACTGTACGCACCTTGTTGGCGCAACAGAGTTTCGCGGAGGAGGGCCTAAACTTGTGGACGTCCTTCGCGCGTATGAACATGTCGTATTCGTTGGCGATGGAGGCGACCCTCGCTTTCCCCCACACAAGGCATGTGCTGTCTGTTGCGAGCGGAATGTGGTTTTCGGTGTGCCTTGCTGACCCTGCGCAATTTTGGTGCGTGCCAGGCTGTTATCTGGGATGAGAGGAAGCGCGCCATTTTTGCGGAGATCAAGCTCGAGACGGCCATTACGGCTGTGAGGCTCGCCCCCGCGCACCTACTCGTCGCAACGGACACTAAGGTGCGATTTTGGCCGTCCTATAACAATAGATGCAACTAACGGGGCTGCCGTTGTCTGACTGTTTTTTTTTTATTTTATGCCGGCGCAGATTCGCGTGTATTCTATGCAAACGAAGAAGTTGTTGCTCGAGATTGACACGGCCATCAACACCGAAGGTACATTCCCAGCGTCTGCTCTGTTCCTTTGAACGTGCGTTGTTCGTGTGCTCGTGCACGTGTGTGCGTGTTCGTGTGCGTGTATGTCCTAATCGAATCCTCTGCGGTGTGTCTCGTTGCGCAGGCATCGTGGCACTCAGCAGGAACGAGCACAACGCGCTCGTGGCATTCCCACGGCGGCAGAGCGGCACCGTCTCGGTGGCCGACATTCGTCGTCTCGCGATTCTCTGCGTCATCTCGGCTCACAAGACTGCTATTCGAAAGCTCGCGCTCGACTCGTCCGCCGAGATTATTGCGACGGCGTCGGAGCGCGGAACGCTCATTCGCCTGTTTGAGTCGCGCACGGGGATTGGGCTGAGGGAGCTGCGAAGGGGTGGGTCACTTTGGCCATTTGCGCTGTTTGTCACGCACATGCATGACGGTTAAGTGCACTTCAACGATTTCTTTTTCGTCCTCCAACGCACTTGTCTATCTCGGCGTTGCAGGAAGCGTTGGTGCGCGAATCGACGACATTGCGTTTTCGCCAGACTCCCTTCGCCTGTGCGTGGTGGGTGAGAGGGGCGGCGCGACGACTGTCCACCTCTTCTCCGTTGGGGACGACAGCGTGAACAACAAGCGCGCGCTTCTCTACTCGATGGCTCTCAAGAACTATCTGCCCAAGCACCAAAGGTGAGGGCTCGACTGCTTTGCTGTGACCGTGTGCTTTCCTGTTCATTTTTGTCGACTTCGTCCCACACGCACGTATCATGTACGTTTCGCACACTCACGCATAACATCGTCAACACGTTCAGATCCGAGTGGAGCTTTGTGCGGTATCGGCTCGACGGGCTCGCGACGCTCTGCGCGATCGGCGGTCCCGGGGACGGCGCCGTGTTTGTCGCGAGCAAGAGCGGCGAGTTTTGGCGCTTCAACATTGACCGCGAGGGCGACGGAGAGAAGCGCACGATGCGGCGGAACCCCGTCTTTGAGTTTATGAAGACGCTGCACATTTCGGACCCGACGCCCGTGGACATTTCGTCGCAGGAGCAGGTGCAGCCGCAGCAGGGCTACCACTTGCAAGATAGCGACAACGAGTGGGACGACTGAGCGGGACCCGTCCGCTGATTTCATCACTCGTGACGCTTCCATTGCCTCTTTCTCTGCGTGAGGAGTGTGTGTTCGCGCGGTGCGTGTCGTCTTTTCGCTTGCGTTTGCGTGCGTGCGTGCGTGCACAGGCGGCTGTCGAATTTAAGTCACCAATGAACTTCTTTGGACTAGAGGGGCCTGTTGGATCTTGCTTCCCGGTGCAGATGTACTTCAAATGCGGCCCTCATTCAACGATTTGCCTTGCGACGAGTGTGCCACTGAAGAGAACCACACGCTATCCGTGACTTGTCCGCACACGCACGTTCCCCGCTGTCCGGCAACACGCCGTGGCTGTCGGCACTGAGAGACTCCAATCGAAGCGAATTCCGGGAATGCCAACGATTGGCGCTTCTTTCAACAAGAGCCCTCACGCGATGGCACCCTGCAAGTGCAAACGCCACCGAACCCAAAGGGCGCAGTACGCCTCCGAGCAAGATGGTCAGTGCGGCTGCGCCGGAACGGCTCAGATATGACGACTAGCTCATTCTGTCGCGTAACAATAAGTCATCCGTCCTCGCCTGTGTTCTTTTCGCTAACGCATGACTCATTCGTGACGCGTAGGCCGAGAGTCAGGGAAAGAAGCTCCAGGATAAGGTGTGTGCATCTTTTTGCGATGTGGCTATCCAAACACTATTGACATCTGTTGCGACTGGCCCTGATCGCCCACTTGCGCAAATAGGCAATGCGGGATGCCGTGACCGCAGACGCCAAGGAGTACGCGCGCGCAAAGCAGGGCGTCGACGAGTGAGTGTTTGATTTCAAAGACACTAGCAGCGCCGGCACTTAGCACTTTCAGCGATGAGTCAGCACCTCCCTCTTCTAATACCTGCGTGCATCCCCAGGCCGCTCGTGTCGGATGCGACCAAGGGGCAGGTGCAGAGGGACCGCGAAGAAGGTCGCCCGGAGCGCTTCAAGAGCCTTGGCGATTCGAAGAACGCAGATCTCGGCAGCCTCAACACAGAGTAGCACTTGAGCCGTGGACGGAACGGAGTAAAAGATTTGTATGCACACCAAAAAGCGCGAAGCGTGTGTGCGAAACGCCGCACAACACACACAGAACTCCGGCCCGCAGCAGCTTACAAAGGCGATGCGAACCGGCACGAAAGCCGAGAGGAAGAGAGGAGAGTAACGAACGCAGGGCGCATACAATTCACACACACACACACATATACACACACAACACGCGCGTCGCCGTTTCCAAGAGCACTCGAACACCCGGCGAAACAGAAAAAAAAGCGGCGCTTTCAATGCGCATGCGAACGGTCGTGCGACAAAAGTATGGCAAGGGCAGTGCCACAGCGCGACCGCCGCCACTCGTAAGTCTCGCGCAGTCACACACTAGGCGAAGCTCGACAGCGCGACAATGTTGTGGTAGCCAGAGTAGACAAAGGGGCTCTGGCGCGAGCGGAGAGAGTACGCGGGGCCCGACTTCTTCGGCTTGGGGCAGTACGCCGGCCCTGGCGTCTCTTGCACTGCGAGCGGAGCGAACGGCACATTAAACGTCGCGCATCGCAAAAACACAGCGCAAATGCAGGCGGCAGAGAACAAGGGGAGCAAATGCATGCGGCATGGAACAAAGCGGGGTGTTGGGGGTGTTTGGGGAGGGG
>CALSCQ010002827.1:0-13824 GCA_943704525.1 Pigoraptor vietnamica | reverse complement strand
CGCCGTACCCGCCCTTCGGCTTGTCCGACAGGTACTGCCCAGCACCCCGAGCCATAATCTCGCCGTCCAGATCAATGTCGCGCGCGATCAGCACAGCCGCACCGCCGCCGATAGCGCCGCCGTTCCCGCCGGCACCCGCCGCGCATCCCTTGCTCGGCTGGACCGCGAGGTTCCCACCAGCACCCCCGGCGCCGCCACCGCAGCACTTGGGACCGCTCGCACGTCCGCCCGCGCCGCCGCCGCCGCCTCCACCGAGATAGACGAGGTCGTTCGAATCGGCCTGCTGCTGCGACTCGCCGTTCACTCCGACGCCGAGGTATCCTCCGGGCTGTCCGTTGCCGCCTGCCGATTCCGGCGTACCGACGACAAACGACACGCACTGGTTGCCGCGCGCAGCGGGAGCACCGCCCGCACCGCCGTACGGTCCGGCGCCGCGCCCGCCGTAGAGGCCTGCAGCGGCAAATTGGTTTGCTGCCGGGGCGCTTGCGTTGGCACTGCCGCCGGTCAATCCACCATTGCCGCCAGAACGTCCGCCGTACCCGACGCAGGGCTCTTTGTAGTGGTTGGCGTCGCGGATGATCGTGTACTCCCACTGGAGTTCTTGTCCGGACGCAGGCGCATAACCGCGGTATCCGTCGAGCCCGTCCGAGAACGAGCCCGTGCTGCCGCCCGTTGCCGGGATCTGCGTCGCGTCGCACACAGTAGAGTCGAAGGGGAAGTACTCGCCCGAGCCGCCGCCGCCGCCGCCGAAGCCGTAGTAGCTGACGTACAGACCCGTGCGCTTGGGGATGACAATACGTCCGTTTGGAACGACCACCATCACCGTCCCCGAGCCGTAAACTTGCGGCTTCCACGTCTGCGAGTTGGCGCTGAACGCGTCCTTGGGGTAGTACGGGTACGGCTGCAGGAATGTGTCGGGCGAGAGCGTGAACTCGGCATCCTGCGCCGTCATGTTGATGATGTTGCCGACGGAGTAGAAGAACTGGTTGTCGTTGCAGGGGCCGCAGCCGAGCGTGTAGCGAAGTTCGGCGGGGCACTTGACGCCGTCGATGTAGCAGCCCGTCGAGTCGAACCACATCTTCGAGCCGTTCGTCGTGAAGACCGGCGCCTGCATCATAGCCAGGTCCTGCGCGCTGAGGACATCGCCAATCTGCGAGAGTACCGCAGGCACTGACGCGCAGACGACGGCGATAACAAGGGCGAGCGTCCGCCGACGCACAAGGGAGCCCATATTCGCGTAAACTCGTGCGGCTTTCGAGTGGCCGATTCACCGCACTGTCTCCGAACGAAAAAATGTATCCGGGGTCGGTCGAGATTCAGTGGCCCGGCGGGTAAGAGGCTGATAAGCCGTTTGGGGCAACACTGAGGAACGACGAACTGCGGAATGTGCGTGCGTGCCACAAACGAGCCCCGTGTGTGTGTGTGTGTGTGTGTGCGTGCGTGTGCGAAAATGCCCGGCCACATAACGACGGAGACTGTGACCGACTTAAAAAGAGCGGCGGATCCGGCTTTGTTTCCAAATCCGGTCAGGACAGTGAAGATGAAATCCCGATAAAAGTAGATGGGATATCTATGAGATATCATGATAACGTCAAAATAATATCTACTTAAATCCCAAAGTAGGAAACAATCCCGTTTAGTCAAGGACTGCTTTGCCGGACAGCCCAAACGGGGAGTTGGCAGTGTTCAAGGAGACGCCCGGGAACTTATTCACGGCTCACCGAAGAGCGCATGACAATTGCGCATTTTCCCTTCATCATTCAATAACTGCGGCTGCCGCAGCGACAGCGACGAACTGCTCGGTTCCGGCGCCAGATGGCCACCAACAGAACCACTCAGAGAGTGACTGAGCTCACAACTCAATAACCCTGACGGCTCACGGCGCCGGGCAGTGTCAGGATCCAGTCACCGAGCAAATGCGACATCGGCCTCTGCGGCTCACGACCAACACACAAGAACACACACACACACACACACACACACACACACACACACACACACACACACACACACACACACACACACACACACACACACACACACACACACACACACACAGCCGGCACACACACACACACACGTGACACACACACGGCGGCACACTATACACACCTGACGGCACACACACGCGCGCAGAGTCCGTCCCCGGCGGCGCCGGCACACGGCGGCTCGCCGGACTGTCTCACATCAGTCCGGCGGTTAGTCAGGCCGGGCCTACTCGGTCCGACTCAGTGTGAGTCCCGGACACACACGCTGACACACACACCGGCCGGCGCCGGGGTCAGCACAGCTGACATTCGGCCGACTGACACTGACGCACACACCGGCACACGCACCGACCACTGGCACACTGCACACACACACACACACACACACACACACACACACACACAGTCACTGACCCCTGATTGACAAACACCTCAGGTACTCAGATTATATACACCCACTCATTGCCACTGCACATACACTGCTTCGCCGGCGCACGGCCGGCCGCACGCACGCACACCCACACGCCGTGCCGACGGCCCGCGACATTGCTGCAGGCTCACACTGCTCGACAAATCAGTGGCGGCCGACCGACTTACATGTTAATGCCGCACACACAACTGACGGGTGTCAGCTGCGGTCAGATGCACACACAGGTGCACCGGCGCACGGACATGCGGGCACAATGCACACGACGTCCGGAGTCACGGCAGTGGAAAACAGCATGCCGACATCAGCACACGCACTTTCAGTTGGCGGCTCGGCACCGTCAGTGTTGTACTGAGGGTGCCACCGGTGAAACCCTCACGGGTTCCTCGACTCAGCGCATATATACACTGGCACTGCACACGCATCGCCTCAGGACCGCCGGCCGGACGGCCCAATGCCGGCACACTGGCAATGCTTCGGTACACCGCTACAATTGGCGGCACCGGCACCGAACACTGCCTGATACGCCGGCACATACACTGAGTGCCACAGTGACCGCCGACACTGCACCGGCACGGCACACCGGCCGACGCCGCCGTGCACTGACATTGACAGTGACACCGACACTGAACTAACCCGACGCATACACACACTGGCCCGACAACCACAATATCAGTATCAGCGGCACGGCACCGCACCGACACACACACACACCGACACACACACACGCACACTGCACACACACACACACCGACACCGACACACACACACACACGGCACACACACACACACACACTGCACACACACACACGCACACACACACACACACACGGCACACACACACACAGTCACACACACACACACAGTCACACTCACACACACACACACTGCACACACACACACACTGCACACACACACACACAGTCACACTCACACACACACACTGCACACACACACACACTGCACACACACACACACAGTCACACACACACACACACACACACTGCGCACACACACACTGCACACACACACACACACAGTCACACACACACACACACACACTGCGCACACACACACACACACTGCACACACACACACACACACTGCACACACACACCGTGACACACACACTGCACACACACACACACACACACTGCACACACAGTCACGCACACACACACACACACAGAGTGCTCTCTGCGCCAGCGACCTGATGCTGCGTCGGCAGCATCAGAGCAGTTCCGGCGGACTCAGGCATGCCGGTCCGCGCCGAGCTCACTGACGGACCGGCGACTGATTGCCAACCCAATACTATATTATATACAAAGGCTAACGGACCAACATACCCGGCGGTGTGTCCCTACGGGCCGATCGGTCGTCCGGAATGCACAATTGAGCCGTTCAGTCATTTTCGCCGCGGGTCCGAGTCTGCGATCCGGCTCCGCTTGGCGCGAGTTCACGTGCTTCCACCGAGGGTTGGATGTGGAGCGGTAACCTTGCGCTTATTTTTAGATCCTGGCGGGCGCTTCTACCCGATATAGACGTGACCTAGATTTCCTTTTCGGGCCACATTTGCTATTTTTATACCGTTTAGCACGTGCAGTGTGGGTCATGTGTGATATTTTCCACAATCGCTGAATGGTCTCAGGTGACCGCACCTTCGACAGAAACCCGCTGTCCGGTTCGCGCGGCAAAGCAGATTTGCATCGGCAGTGGAGAAGGCATCCTTGCGGCGTCGGAGAACCGGCTCCGAGCACGCAAAAAATCCGAAGTAATTTAGTGGAGAGAACAATTATAATGCAGCGCTCTCGAGGTATCTCGACGCCTCCTTTCCTTCGTTAGCGGCCCAGCATCACGTCCCGGTGTCGCAATTCCGTCCGTCCCCCATCGGGTGTTTGTCGACATCGGAGGGGCAGTGTCGACATCGGAGGGGCAGAGTGCCCTTTGCACGTGAGACCGCCATTAACTACATAGTCCGGGTTGCGGATGTAGCCCGTGCCGCTGACCTTCGGCGCAACAATGGTCCCCTCCACGCGCTGTGGCTGCGGTTCGGCGCGCGCGGGTGACTGCCGGTGTCACTTTTCTTCATCTCCCACCGACCCTCGCGATGCTGCGCTTGCGTCGCACGAGCTGTCGGTCGCGGGAAACGGGGTCGCGTCCGTGACGCTTAACGGCGTTATGACAAGTTCTCCGCCTCAAGGCTCGCCGTCAGGGAGCGATACGCACAGCAGTCCGCGTGCGGCTGGTTCTCAGTTGTCGGCGTCGTATGGCAGCGGAATGATGAGGTACATATCGAAGAGCGAAGTCGATCTCGTTGGGGCTGGCCACTTTGGGGACTTCGACGCCAGCAAGGGAATGCGACGAAGTTGGTCGCTCGCGGAGCAAAACGCGATTGCGATCAGCGCGCTCTTTGGGGGGTCTCCGGACGACGCCGAGCGAAAGCAGTCGGAAATTAAGTCGAACAAGGGACTCGCTGCCCTCGCGAATGCCGCTGGCGCGGAGAGCGATGACGACATGCTTCGATACGACGAGCGACGTTTAGTAGTGTCGAAAGACGCCTTTTCCTCGGCGGAGATTGCCGGCGTTCTTGGGGAGTGCCCGCGCTACGCGGGCTTGTTCAGCGACGCCCCCCACACGCATGCGACTTTTCACCGAGCCGACCGGGAAGCATTCGTGCGCGAGGCGCTGGCGCGTGCTGCGCAGGATGACGCGTCGGCGGTTGAAGGCGGGCCCATGGTGCCGTGGGACGGCCTCTTGCGCCTCTCTGCGGGCGTGGACGGACCCTCGTTCGTCTCGTACCTTTCCACCAGCGGCGTGTACGTCAAGGTGTCCGATAGCGTGACGGCCGTTTTGGGATTGCAACCGACCGAACTGTGCGGCCTTTCGCTGTATCAGTTCATCGATCCCCTCGACTGCGAAGCTATCGCGCACAAACACGCGGCGCTGCTGGGCATTCGAACAGACACAAGTTCTGAAGACGAGGTGAGAAGAGCCGTTCGCGCGAGTTAGGCTCGCAAGAAGTATTCAGTGAATCTCTCGGTTACTGACCACAGTTGTTTTGTATGCTGCAGCGACTACGTGCAGAGTCGTCGAGTGCCGTCGTGTCGACCTCCGGACATGCGCTCATGCGAAAGCCCGAATTTGCGGCCAGCGACGCGGTCCCCTTCACGCTCAGTATGCGCCATCTCACTCGCACCGGCGAGTATCGTCGCATCCACGCCATTGTCAGCGTCGTTCGCGATTCGGTCTCGGGCATCGTCGTCGGTTTGCGCCAGGTTGCCGTGCTGGCGGAGGGCGGAACCGCGGCAGGCGCAGGAGAGCGCTCATTGCACGCCGTGTTTGGCGCGTCCCTCGGTGCGATGCACACGGACCAGTGTTCCCGCTTTGGAGTCCCTGGAGTGCCACCGGGCGCCGCCGTCGTCAACGCGCTGCGTCAAGATGTTGCCGTGGAGTTTGGCGCTGGCCTGCCGCACGCCGGACGTGCGGAGTTGCCACCGCCGGCCCTCGTCACTGGCCGTCGAGAAGACTTCGGCGAAGCACATGCCGCATGGGACGGCGTTCAGTCGATAATCGAATAGTGTAATGAAATATTTTGTACATACAGCGGTGATCACGCCAGTGCGGGTCAGGGCCGCTTCGGAAACTTGTACAGCCAGCCGTCAGTGGCTGCTGGCGTCAGCCGCTGATCCGGCCGTAATGTGGTTTTTTTTTTTTTTTTTTTTTTGGTTGTCTACCCCTTGGAGCTGCTGCTCCGACTCGATATGCGGCAGATCCTCCGTTTTATCCCCCGCCTGTAGTGCGTCTGCAAACGGAGGACCGGCGACACCGGCAGAACTGGCACTTCGGCCTGGGGTCGTAATTGGCCGCTGTGAACGTGCACACGAAGAACGCCGCGATTGGCTCCTTTGCCGATCGGAAGGTCACGTGCCGGACAGAGTTTCCCTCCATTTGGCAATTGGTAGCGCCGCTACTCGGTCAGCTGCGCGATTCTTGCCGTCCACGCAAACAGCGACACGTGCACAGTAACTTTTTCGTTCATCTCGCATCGCCGGCTGCTCTCCCACTGCACTTCATTTTACTGCCAATTGCACCTATCCTTACGCAGGGGTGCGTTGTTGCAACGTGCCCTTGCGCCATCACGGACCCACCGACCGTTGCGTCTACGCCAGCGGAGGCCGCTGCCGCACTCGGGTCCGGCTCGCACGGCGAACGGGAGGACGAGGGTGCGGACGTGCTCATCGAGCTTGTGCCTGTATCCGGGACAGAGGGGACAGAGGGGACAGAGGGGACCGATCGACCGTCACCACGAGGAACCGAAGGCGAGCGCATCTTTTCTGACAGTTCTGCCGATTCCGAGTCTCCTCCGCCCTCGCGCGACAGTTACGCGGGGGGCATCGTCGACTTTCGTCTCTTTGTCAAGGGCGTGCGAAGGGCGGCGAGGCGCCATCTACGGAAGGCGCGCCGCGATACCGACATGAAATTTGGCAAGCAGCTCCGCGAGCGCGCGGTTGAGCTGTGGCGCGAAGAGTATGTCTCGTACCACAGGTGCGTTTTGAGTGTGTTTTCGCGAAACGGCCACGGGACACGTGCCGAGTGAGGTGTCTGCTTGTTGAGGGTGCCTTGGCACAGTGGGCGCACGCAAACGACCGACTAGGAATCTCAAGCGTCTGAGTGACATTCGGTTTTGCGCCTTTCTTTTCCCCAACAGGCTCAAGCGAATTCTGAAGCGCCTCAACGTGCAGCTCAAGGTGCGGTTACTTTGTTACTTGTGGGATTTGAGGCGTTCACGCACTGTGTATTGTTATTCACACATTGGTCGCTGTTGGTGGTTGTTGCCCCCCAGGAGACTGAAAATAAGCTGCACGAGAAAAGCAAGCGTGCCGGATATACTCAACTCCCGACGGACGATGAGGAGACGCAGTTGCTCAACGGGGATGTGGACACTGCCAAGGCCGAGTTCTGGGCCGTGATAGAGGTGTGTGGGTGTGTTTGTGTGTGTCTGTGTGTGTGAGTGTGAGTGTGTCTGTGTACGTGTGTCGGTTTGTGTGCATGCGTGTATGTGTTTTCTTGTGCCATGTGTGCGTGTGCATGTGTGCGCGTGCGTGTGTGTGATATATGTGTGCTGAAGGTGCATGCTCCGCAGGCCGACATTCGCAAGATCAACTCGTTCTTCGAGACAAAAATCGTCGAATTCCAAGGCGAAGTGTCCACGTTTCAGCCCCCCGAGGAGCAAATACCCCTCATCTCAAGCAGGCACGTGTGTCTCGCCCTTAGTATGCTGTGTGTCGCCTTCGTGGTATGCTGTGTGTTGTGCCGGTTGTATGTCGTGTTTGCGTGTTTGCGTGTCGCCTGTTGTGTGCTGTGTGTCTCGCCCGTTGTATGCTATGTGTCTCGCCCTTTGTATGCTGTGTGTCGCCTTCGTTGTATGCTGTGTGTTGGGCCGGTTGTGTGTCGTGTTTGCGTGTCGCGCCCGTTGTGTGTTGTTCCCTGCCGCATCCCCATCGCATCATACATTTCTGCGTGCTGATGTGATGTGCCACTTGCGTAGGATCTCGCTCATCTCGGGCGGACGGCACTCGCAAGCGCCCTCCGCGGGTGCGGGTGACAGGGCCACGGGTGAGTTTGTCAATAGAAGCGCCCAGTTTCGTTTCACGTGTTACTCACGAGCGTTTTTATTGTTGTGCGCTCCAGAGCCATCCGAGCGCACCGTCACGTTCTCGATTGGAGGTGAGACTCCTTTTGTTTCTCCGATACACGACATGCGCGCGTTCGCCCATGTGCAATGTTGCCAAAAATCGCAACCGCTCACTTTCGCTTTCACGCGTGCGCGCGTGCACCAGGTTCGGCCATGAGCATTCCCCAGTCGCACAACGGCGAAGTGGCCGCCACCACCGAGCGCCAGATATCACGTGGGTGTTCGCGGTGATGACGTGCCAACCGCGTCTGTATGCGTGTCGCAATACCCACCTTCCTCACTGATATCTGATCGTGTTCAAAACAGCGCTGGGTTCCGTCCGCGTCAGCCGCTCGGGCTCGGAGTCGAACCTGCGAAGTGGGTGGACGCGTCTGCTTTATTCTGTTGCATTCGTCTCTCTCGCACTCTCTTCTTCTCTCTCTCTTAGCGGAGTCGATGGATAACCTTCTATGACTTGAGCGTGTGCTCTTACTAAGGCGCTAATTTGAAACCGACTGCAGGCGGCTCGCTGTCCGGACACACGCACTCGCCCATCGTGCACCGCCTGCTCGTCCTCTTTGAGCAAGTGCAGTACCTGCGCGAGTACCGCGAGCTCAACTACAGTGGCCTCAGGAAGATCGTGAAGAAGTGCGTCTTTGCGCCGGTTTTTTTTTTTTTTTTTTTCTCTTTTTTTTTGGGTCCTTCGTTACTTACGCACCCGCATGCGAATGGTCTCGTCTGTCAGCGAACTCATTTGACATATATGTGTGCTTGTGGGCCTCGTCTTATGTTACTGCTTCGTTGCTCACACTCCCACTTGCACACTTGCGAAGGTATGACAAGATCACCGGCGAATCGAGCGTCGACGCCTTCGCCGCGCGCGTCCGCTCAGAGTATTTCCACTCCACGCCGGAGATCGAGGAGATTGAGATTGTCGCGGAGCAGGTGCGTGTAGTGACATCCCCACATCTACAGGCTCTCTCTGCCGTATGGCCGCAGCATGCGAACGTGCACTGATGGGTCCCGTGTGCTCACCTCGTCACATGCGTACACCCACACAGGTCTACCAGAAGTTCACGCACGACCCTCGCGGCCTGCGCGTCGCCCTCGCGCGGCACAAGATGGAGACGGGGTCGACCGCAGGCGCCAAGCGGCCGTGGAAGCCGCTGTGGCTCTTCGTGGGCCTCGTGGCGTTTATCGTCCTCCTTGTCGCGCCGTTTTGGGACGGAGAGAAGGCCAAGGCGCGCCGGTGCCTCGCGATGCTTGTCATGGTGATGGTGTACTGGGTCACCGAGGCCGTCCCTTTCTTTGTCACGGCGCTCGGTATCCCCATGATGTCGATTCTGCTCAAGGTGTTTGTCGACGAGAACTACTGCGCCGAACACCCCGCGGTCGTCGTGGCGAACGTGACGGTCCCGTGCGTCCCTCCTCTTCTAGACGCCGAGGACGCCGCGAAGTTTGCGTTCAGCAAGGTCTTTGACCACACGCTCGCGCTCGTTCTTGGAGGTGAGGCTCCCGTCGCTCTCTATGCATTATGCACGCATCCTTCTCCTGAGGTCGTCGTCGTTCTATGCCGCCTTCTCTCTTCGCGATGTTGTGCGCCCTTCTTACTTATAAGTCGTGCCTTCGCAGGTTTCAGCCTCTCCGCCGCCTTCAGCAAGTACCAATACGAGCTGCACATTGCGGCGGTCATCCAGCGGTGGACGGGCACGCGCCCGCGCCTCTTCCTGCTCGCGTTCATGCTGCTGGGCTTCTTCATGTCGATGTGGATCAGCAACGTCGCAGCGCCCGTCCTGTGCACGGCCATCCTTCTCCCCATCGTGCGCGACTTCCCCCCGAACTCGCCGTATGCGAAGGCCATTCTGCTCGGCCTTGCGTTCGCGTGCAACATTGGCGGCATGCTCTCTCCGATCAGCTCGCCGCAGAACGTCGTCATTGTGGGCATCCTCGACTCGTACCCCGGCGGAAGCGTCGGCTTTGGCGCGTGGATCCAGGTGTGTGTGCGCGCTGTGTCGTAATATTTTGTGTGTGTGTGTGTGTGTGTGTGTGTGTGTGTGTGTGTGTGTGTGTGTGTGTGTGTGTGTGTGTGTGTGTGTGTGGTGTGTGTGTGTGTGTTGGTCATTCATTTTTCCCCCGCTTTCCGTGAGAACAAACCTAACACACATTGCTCTATTTTTGCGTGCGCAGGTGGCGCTTCCCTTCTGCATCGTCGCCGTCCTCATCCTGTGGGCGTATCTCGTAGTCGTGATGCGACCCAACGACGTCGTCTCCATCCCTCAAATCCTCTGGGAGAAGCAGCGTATGGGCATCGACTCTTACGTCGTGCTCTTTGTGACGTTCGCGACGATTGTGCTGTGGTCGACGCTGCAGGCGACCGAGTCGTTCTTCGGCGACATGGGGACGATCGCGTTCATCCCCATCCTCGTGTATTTTGGCAGCGGCATCCTGACCAAGACGGACTTCAACAACTTTCAGTGGAACCTCGTCTTCCTCATCGGCGGCGGAAACGTTCTCGGCGCCGCCGTCAAGTCGAGCAACCTCCTCACGATCGCATCGGACGCGATCAAGCCCTATCTGGAGGTACGACTGCAGCATCTGCGGCGGCGCTCTGTGTGGTTGCCTACTGTTCTTCAATGGTGCGACTGCGCGGCGGCGGCGGCGCTCTGTGTGGGTGCGTGGGTTGCGTGTGTTTTCCGCACAGTGTTAGGGGTCGTTGTTGGTAACTCACTCTTGCCATTCGCATCGCGTCGTAGGGACACTCGGCGTGGGTCACGATGACGGCGTTTTCTGCGTTTGTGCTGGTGTGCACGACGTTCGTCTCGCACACGGTCGCGGCGATCATCCTCGTCCAGCCCATCGCGCAAATCGCCTACTCGATCGGCCACCTTCGCCCCGTCGTCATGGCGTGCGCGTTCATGGACTCTGCGTCGATGGCGCTCCCCATGTCGTCGTTCCCCAACGTCAACTCGCTGCTCGTGGAGGACGACTTTGGCCGCAACTACCTGCATGTGTGGGATTACGTCAAGTACGGCGCGCCCTTCAGTCTCATCATGCTCCTCCTGATGGCCTCGTGGGGCTACTTCATTGTCGAATTCACGTTCGGCTGATTTGCTGGCTCTCTTTGATCGTCAATGCGCTCGGCAGTTGTAAAGTTTGGCGTTGTTGTGTTTTCTTTGCGTGCGCCGCAATTGCGTGGATGCAAGACTTGCGGCTTTCTCTCTTTCTCCATTCGATTTTGGGCGTTCGCTGTGCTGGCACGCCTGGTGCGTGCCCTCTCAGCCTCCCCAACACTATAAAGCGTTTGCGTGCCGTTTGATGCATTCGACCCGCTCGGAATTACCCAATTTGGGCGCTGACGCGGTTTTGTTTTGGCGCCGAACACGTCAGTACCATCCCGCAATACGTCGCTTTGCACGCGTCGCCAGTTTGTGCGGCAGCCTGCGCCGGCGCACGGAGAATCGGGGTATGCAGCGGGGGGGGGCTCACGTGGTCGGAGCCTTGGCGGAAGTGCGCCGGCGACGGCGACGCAGCTGCGGTTTAATTTATATTTGAGTGCGACACACAAACTTAAGTTTTAACTGTGACGAATAAGATCCGAACTGCATACTCGATCAGCTCGCACTCATCGAGAGCTGCACGGTCAAGCACCCTCCCCGTGCCGGCAACGCGCTGGCAACGACTTACAAGCAAAGCCCGCACATTTTCGAGCGCAGACACGTCCCGTCCGCCACACGACGACAGCCCAGAAGGGACACGAATGTTACGTGCGCGAGGGCCGACACGTCCGAGACACCCGCGCAATTTGCAATCACGACAAGTGTCGCATTCGCAAGCGGCCTCACGTTGCGCACACGGGGACATTCATACAGACACACGGTGTCCCAGTCCGACAGCCCGCTGACATTCGCGAAACGTGCGCATTTGGCTAAGGCCTTCCTGTCGAACGAGCGCGAACCCGGAGGCACAACGGCGCACTCCACCGTTTCGGCGCAGAGCGACGTCAACTTCTTGCACTGGTATACATAAATGTCGCGCGCAGTGGGTGCCACCGTGATCGACCGCAGGTTGTTGACACCGCAAAACCTTGGCACGGACACCGATTCTGACGCGCGACACGTTCGCACATTCCAAAAGGGTCAGGTCGTGCACACGGTGGAGTGCAGACACGTCGGAAATCTCGCTCCACCCCAGCGTAATGACGGAGACGCCTCCGAGCGTGGAGACGTCCGTCACCCCCGTGCAATACTCCAGCGCAAGCGTATGCACGCCACCAAGCGCAGCGATGTCAGACACCCCCACACAAAGGCAAAGCCTAAGCGCGTGCACGCTCCCTAACGAAGATACATCCGACACACGACCGCAAACCGACAGCTCAAGCGTGTGTAGAGTACCGAGACCAGAAACATCGGCAATGTCCAGATTTTGGAGGCGCAGCGAATGCACGCGGCCGCTTCCAAGCGACGACACGTTGGTCACATGGCTGCAAGCAACAATTTGAAGGCTGTGCACGTTGCGAAGAGGGGCGACGTCGGCGAGAAGCGTGCAACGGACAAGCGCTAGTGTGTGCACGCGACCAAGCGCAGTAAGCTCGGGAGCCGCAACCGTTTGAACCGAGGTGAAGGGTGTGGAGGCGCCCCATCGACAGAATGCCGGTCGCGTGGGCGCAGACATGATCGATCGCAAGCTTGCAAAGGGAGAGCGTGTGCACGTCCCCGAGCGCCGCAAGATCAACCACCTGCGCGTGTGTCGACAGAGCATGAGTTTTGTTGCATGAGGCCTTTGGGAGAAAAGCGACGGCCAAGCGAGAGAAAGCGACACGACGCGAGGGACTCGTTCGGTGACATGCAACTATGTAGCAGTGAGCGAGTGCAAAACAGCCCAAAAGAGACGCACGCACGAATACAAGCGAGAGGCGAATACAAGCGAGAGGCGAATACAAGCGAGTGGCGCGCGATGGTTTCAGTTACCGCGAAGAGCTGTTGTTCTGTTACAAACAGGAGTGAAGAGTGCGGCCGTGCAGACCAACGGAACGGACGACTCGCATGATCCCAACTCAGACCACCGCGTTAACACAGAACATGGACGCAGACCGGAGTCTCATCCTCGCCCCCCTCCAGGGCTTGACCACGATGCGGTCACTGTGGAACGCGGCGTTGACGAGCGCGCGAAACTCGGCGTCCTCGCAGTAGGCCTCGGCGTACTTTTCACGCAGCACATAACAACGCCTTCGCTGGAGGAGACGGTGAAGCCGCACGCACGCGAGCAAGCGCGCGCACGTCAGCGTCGCAGTTTGTTGCGGATCTGAGATAGCTCACTATGTCCACGGCGATCACTTCGTCCGGCAGCGACAGCAGGCCCGTTGGGCTGTGTGCCGCACTGCGAGTGTGCACGCCCATTCCGCGAAACGAGATGGGACAGATCGAGAGGGCTGCGGTTCATTTTAAGATCCGAGTCAACATGTGTGTGTGTGTGTGTGTGTGTGTGTCTGTGTGTGTATGTGTGTGTGTGTGTGTGTGTGTGTGTGTGTGTGTGTGTCTGTGTGTGTTTGTGTGTGTGTGTGTGTGTGTCTGTGTGTGTTTGTGTGTGTGTGTGTGTGTGTCTGTGTGTGTGTGTGCGTGTCTGTGTGTGTGTGTGTGTGTGTGTCTGTGTGTGTGTGTGTGTGTGTGTGTGTTTGTGTGTGTGTGTGTGTGTGTGTGTGTGTGTGTGTGTGTGTGTGTGTGTGTGTGTGTGTGTGT
>CALSCQ010002824.1:0-25550 GCA_943704525.1 Pigoraptor vietnamica | reverse complement strand
CCCCCCAACCACCGACCACACATAGACACGCACACACACTCGCGCAAGGACTCGCACACACATACACGCACCCATCCACACACACACACACACGCACACACACACACGCACACACACACACACACACGCACACACACACACACACTCTCACCTTGTTGAACTTGCCCGCGGGGAACTTTGCGAGGTACCCCTCAATCGTGTCCGTCACGACCGTGACGCGCCCAATCAGCGACCGCAGCCGCTCGTAGTTGGCCGGCTGAAGGTAGGGCACGGCGAGCGCGAGATCCCTCTGCGTCCCCGTGAGGAATATCTCGAGGTAGGGGTTCCCGCGCAGCCGCACGTTGCGCATCGTATACATGAATCTCTCGTAAAAGTACTGGCCGACGTCCCCGTGCTTCACGTACTTAAACTGTGCCGGGTCGCGGCCCTCCTTCGCGATCGACTCGCGCCCAAAGTACTTGAGGAAAGCCTCGTGGAAGGGGGCGCTCGTCATCGGGGACGCGTCGACGAGAGCGGCCTGTGCGGCGACGTCGGGCGCGTTGAACATGGCGTCGATCTGTGCGCGCGAGACAAACTGCGCCAGCGCGCCGTCGGTGAAGCCGCGAAAGTAGCGCTCGAGGCGCCCAGAGTACGCAATGCCGCTGCCGATAAGCGCGCGCTGCGAGTCCCAGTACGTCTGTCGATAGTGGGAGCACGACGAATGGGAGCGTGCCATGTTAGTGTTTGTGTGATGTCATGCGTGGAGGGAAATGTGGAATAACGAAATGGAGTAGAGACGGGGAAAGAGAAATGGCGCGCGCGACAAACGGACGCACCTGAGCGTCCGCCGGAAGCTTGTCCCGCAGCTTATCGTACGTCGCAAGACTGCAAAGGCGCGGGATGGTTCATGGATGCACCGTGTTGTAGATGATTATCAACGTGTCACCGACACCTTTCGAAGGGCATGATTTTACATGTGCGTGCATGTGCGCGTGCGTGTGCACGCAGGCTGGTGTTCGCATGCGTGTGTGCGTGGGTGTGTGAGTTAGGTACGTATAACAGAGGCACATATCCGTGTTTTCCCACCGGCTCTCCGCGGGGGCATCGCGAATGCCGATCAGCGCGACAAACTCGGCGTGGTCGACGTTCGCAATCGCGGCCAGTTTGAGCTCCATTAGCGCGTTTTGCGAAGGGCTCATGTCGATAGCCACTATGAGGAAGACAGAAAAGAATTGTGAGGCGTTGACAAAAGAATGCGCGTATGATCCTCAGAGGTCCACAGCCATTGGAGTACGCTGATTGATACAAATGAAAGTGGACACGCACCGATGCTCTTGGGTTCGCGGAGAAGGAGGTTAAACACGTTGTCGCCCGAACTGAGAGCACAAGAGACATAGGTCAGCGACCTTGAAGTACCGTTTTGTCACTTTCCGTAAGGCTCATGCGCGCACAGGCACACACACGCACACGCGCACACACGAGCGTCCGCCTGCTCTTACCTCGTGATGGACAGAATGTCGTCGTCGTGGCCAACCGCGAGCCCGTCGCCGAGCACGTCGCAGTCCTCCCACACGCAGCTGTAGCGAATGATGGAGAGGTCCATGTTCTTGGCGACCTCGCTCTCGAGCTTGGGCGTGTCGTGCGTCATTCTCGATCCCCCAAATGTGACCACAGAGAGAGTGTGTGTGAGAGCGGATCCCCTTGTTCTTTCTGTTTTTTGTCTCTCTGAAAAAGCTGAGGGGTCTTCGCGTCTTAGCTGATATGCTATTGTGTGTGGGTCGTGTGCGTTAGCGCCCGCCTCGGCCTGAGTTGTCAACAACGAGTCTGGACAATCCCGGTTACCTGATGGAGCTCTTGTGGGGATATCACCGCTCAGTGGCGTCCACGCACACGCACACAAGCGCGGGGATTTGCTTCGTGCACGCATGCAGGCGTGTATTTCTTCAGCTGTCCACGTCCGGCGCAAACTGCTTGATCTGATCGAGGATGATGCAAACGGCGACGGCGGCGAGCTCCCGGCACATGGGGTCGGCATCGTTGTCGAACACGTCTGTGGCACATGGACACGAATTCAGGGCACAATTAGAGGAGAACAACGGCATCGAGACACGCAAAGATGATAATGAACGAAATGCGAACACAGCATAGTTTGCAGGAGAGAAAGGGAACTCGGAGGGCGCCCACCTCGCAGCCATTCCTGTGTCTCCACGACTTCCTCCTGCAAGTCGACAAGGAGTGCGTGCGGAGGGAGGGACGACGCCACCATCGCCGTGCAGTAGACGAGGCCCCGCCTCACGGAGACGTCCGCGTGGTAACGCAGCGCCCACACGAACTCAAGGAGGGCCCGACCCATCCCCGCGACGATTGGCTGGTTCGCAGCGCACGCGACAAACGTACCGAGCGCATATGCAAGGCGGCCAAGCAGCATGTGCTCCTGTGCGACCAAGTCGGGGCGGTTGTTGCCGTCCTGCGTTTCGCGATGGGAGAGAAGGAGAAGGCGAGCGGCCTTCAAACGGGCTTCCTCTTCGTTGTCCACGTCAAGGCGCCCGTCAAAGCCGCGCCGCACACTGACACTGAGGAGAGAATGCGGTGCGCATGCGTTTAGAGAGGAGAAGAGAAATAAGCACGTATGCTTGGCGAGACGAAAGTACAAAATATGGCTGGAAATGTCGGGCTTGTGCAATGGTGTGCAACGATACGGAATGTCGGATTACTCTCCCACCTCTCCCCCGTCCCCACGTGACTCACGCGCGCCCACGGCCGCCCATCGTAGCCATTGATGAGCCCATAGAACCACCGAAGGGCGACGGCGGCAAAACGGTTCGGACGCGTCGGTGGCGGTGCTTTCCGCGCCGACGCAAAACGTCGCGTCTTGGCTTCGATTCGGAGATCGCGCAGCCGCTTCGCTGCCTCCAGAGGCGTCTCGTTCTCCTTCGCCTTGTCGCTGTGTGCGGGGGGCGCGCTCGTCGCGGACGCCCCTTTCGCAGTCTTCTTATTTAGTGCATCGCGCGCGTCTTCGATAAGAGAACCGCTCGATGGCCTTGCGTCGGCCAGTCGGCGGGCTGCGTCGACCAGCACGTCGAGACCCTCCATCCGCTGCAGAATGCCGTAGCCGTCGCCGTAAAACTCGCGCACGAGGGCGCACCCGGCCCCGACAGGCCAACGCGTGGCAGCGGCCGAAAGCGCGCGCCGACGGAGTGCGTCGAATCCGTTGATGGCGTACTCGTCTTGCAAGTGCAGCAGAATGCGAACGGCGTCGTCGCCGAGGTAGTCATCCACGCGCGACGTGTTGCGCAAAGTGTCGGCGGCGTCCGACGAGTGTGCCTCGATGGCCCGCTCAACGGACCGCAGTGCCGCTTCCACGCCTGCGGGATCGTCACGCGCACGCAGACCATCCAGGCAATTTCGCACAAAGGAGAGCTTCCCGCTTTGCCTTGCCGCCATCGCCGCCCGCTGTGCCGCACCGAACGGAGCGCCCCCGCCCTCCGCCTCCGCCCCTTCGCCTTCGTCCATGTCATAGGGAATGAGATCGGCGTCTGGGTCTTCATCCGTCGCAGGCGGCACCGTCAGCCCCGCATCTGCCGCCCCGGATGGCAGGCGTGGAGAGGGAGTTGTTGAGCCTGCTGCGACCGACTCGTCGTTCTTTGTTGCCGCAGTGTTGGCGATGCCAGCAGCCCACGCACCGTCGCGACACAGCGACCTGAACGTGGTCACAAGCGCGGACGACTTGGCGTCTTCGGGGTAGTCGAAAGAAAGGGCATTGTTCGGCGAGAACGTCGCTGCGAATGCTTCCGCAACCGCCATGCCCATCGCCCTAATCTCCGGCACGGAGCTTCGAAGATGGCTCTCCACGGCCGCGAGGACGAGCCGAAGCCACTCGTCGCCCGGCGCGCCGTCGACGTCGGCGGTCGCACTCCCCCCTTGTGCCTTGAGGGCACGAAATGCGCCGAGGAGTGCGAGTACACTGCGCGTCGCGTGCGTGCGCTGCTCGACAGAGGCGTGCCGCTGGTGCGACGGGTCTCGCCAGCCATCGACGGCGCGGGAAAGGGAGCGCACCAGGAGTTGCGCGTCGGCGGAAAGCACTGCGACGAGAACGCGGTGCGCATTTTCGTCGATGCATCTCACAGACATTAGTTTGACGCCGAGCACGTAATCCGCCGTGGCACGGACGCCCATTTGGGGGACCCACACGGCGCGCGCGACTGTTAACGCGGCAGACGAGTTGAGGCGGGCCGCTTCCATGAGAGACGCGACTGCAACCGTCTCTACGGCCGCGTCGTCCACGCGGAAAACGGACGCGTACGTTGCGAGCACTCGGCCAAAGTCAATGCGTCCAGATAGTGAAACGACGTGCGCAAACACGTGCGAGACGAGCACGCGGGAGAAGCCAACGGCGGCGGCGCGTCCAAAGAGATTGCGAAGAAAGGCGATGGCGGTGTTGTCGTCATCGCCAGCGCTGACCGAAGTGGTATCCGTCATCATGGCAACTTCGTCTGTAACGCACGCGAACGCGGCAGAGAGCGATCGCGCGTACGCCGTGGGATACAGAGCAGGCGGCAAGTCCTTCTGCAACATATTCGCAGCGCGGTCGGGAAGGGACAACAACAAGTTCACGACTGCATCGTGTGCAAGCGCGGCGGCCGCCCTTTGCCGTCGCACGAAGGGAGGGGCTCCACACTGCTCACGGAGTGAGTCGGTTAGTCGCGACGGCACCACGTTGCGCAGAACAGCTGCGATGACGTCGCGCACGAGGGGATGCGCGTCGGAACCCCACGACAACGCGCGCGAAATCGCAAAGAGGCACTCTGTCGGCGGACCATACTCGAAGAAGACGTCGAAATGGTCGCGGCGCTGCGCAGCGGTAAAGCCCGGCAGCCACTCGACGGGCATGCGGCGCAGCAGAAACTCACAAAACTGCGCATAGTGCGAGTCGCAAAAGACCCTCCGCTGTTCAATCAGCTCGTCCTGCGGAGGCTGTTTCCCGCCCCAAAACTGGCCAGGCGCGTGCGGTGTGCCGTCGATCTCACGAGGCAAAAGCAGCGCAATGTCAGCGAGCGTACTAATCACGACATCCTGGTCCTCGGCCGATGCGATGGCCTGCTGTGCGAGCGAGATGCGCGCACGAAGCGTTCCCACCACAGCCATTGCGAGAAGCGACCGACGTGAGGCACATGTGCGTACAAATTCTGTTGAAGTTGGCGCCTGTTACTTCGAGTAACAAGAATTAAATTTCCTAATATAACCCCAAGTTGGCATTTTATCCTTTTATGTATTAATAACTTTTTCATTGCTATTTTCGGAAATAATGTTCCCGCGCATGTGTCGTTCCCGCCATTCTTCATTATGGGCTCAGTATGGAACCAACGGACCAATCACAAGCACGGATGAGGCTTTGTGCGGTATTGAATTGAATTTAGAGGCAAAATTGGCGAAAAAATCGGGTCAACGTCATATTAACTTCGCGGGTGTTTGGCAGGCTCAATTTTTTCCAATCAACAGCAATGCCGCACACACAGTACACTCGCACGCACACACACTCGCACGCACACACACTCGTACGCACACGCACGCACGCACTTTCAAGCCGACTCGCTCGAAATTGACGTAACGTAGTTCGCTGTGCGTGTTTGTCTGGCGGAGTGGAAGGAAAAACCTACAGTGCATCGGCTAGTTACCGGCCTTGTCGCTCCTTCGCCTTTGACCCTACGCGTTCACCGCGATCCTTGCTCGTACGAAAGTTCAAGAAGAACATCCTTTGATTGTCGTTGCAAAAGGGACGTGTGCGTGTGCTCCGCGAGGCACGCGGCTCCGTCCCTGGGCGCCGTGCGCTCTCGGGCCATTAAGCTGCTGGACACGGCGTCGTAGGCGAGTGAAATGATGGGGTCGCAGGCACAGGCGACGCCGCAGACGCCGCGGACGGGGCCTCCCGTTCGCATGAACAGCGTGGACGACAGGAAGCGAAAGGCGGCCGAGCTTTCCGATGATGAGAGCGACGATGACGGGTGGGTTGGGATCTCACTTACTTCGGGCACACATGTGTTTGTGTATGCCCCTTGTATCTCTCCCCCCCCCCCCCCCCCCCCCCCTTCCGCATAGCCGAGTGTTTTGGCCATCGTGCGAAAATTCGTGCGAAATTCTTGCGCACAGCGTTGTTTATGGCTTCACTTCATTAGCGGTGTTGCGTTGTTGGTTATTGACGCATGCCTGGGCCAGGCGCGGTTCCAGCAAGAAGCGTGGACGTGGCTCTGTTGACAGCAAGCTGAACAAGGGCCTCCGGCACTTCTCGATGAAAGTGTGCGAGAAGGTCAAGGAGAAGGGACGGACGACATATAATGAGGTGTGTGTGTGGAGAGAGAGAAAGAGAGAGGGAAGGAGTTGTGTGTGTGTGTGTGTGTGTGTGTGCGCGCAATGAGCATGCTCTTAACCGTGCTTGGTGTGCATTCTCGCACAGGTGGCCGATGAGCTTGTTGCGGAATTCAGTCGAATGGGAGAGACCTCGCAGGAAGCGACGCCGCTGGTGCGTGTGCAACTCGTGGTCTCCTTCAAACGCTTTAAAGGCGTTGTCTGTTGCCTTGTTGTCCGGATTAGCGCGTCCATCTCGTCGTCGGTTGCGTTTTCGATGACCCTCAAGAGTGTGTCTGTTATGTTATGCAGGTTGTAGAGGCCGTTTCTAACCATTCGCTCTCTTCCCTCCCCCTCTTCCGTCGCGCCTATAACTCAGGGCTACGACCAGAAGAACATTCGCCGGCGCGTGTACGATGCACTCAACGTGCTCATGGCGATGAACATCATCTCAAAGGAGAAGAAGGACATCAAGTGGATTGGACTGCCCACGAACTCGGCCGAGGAGTGCAAGCGGCTGGAGGTGGGCGTCCCCTCTGTGTGTGTGTGTGTGTGTGCGCGCGCGCGCGTGTGTGTGTGTGTGTGTGTGTGTGTGTTGACGACCGCGTGGCATGCGGTTCTTCTAGTTGGCTGACAACGGCAACAATCACAGGCGGAGAAAGTTCAGCGCAATGAGCGCTTGCGGACAAAGCGGGCACATCTCCAAGAGCTTATCCTTCAGGTGAGGTGATCTCCTCGCGACTGTGTTACATCTTGTGCGCGTGTTAATGGGGTGCGCGTGATGGCATGCGGGTTGCGTTTTCGGGAAAATGTGTGGTGAGAGTAGAGTGAATGTGAGCGGGAGAGTACGTGGTGAGAAGAGTGAGTCTGAGAACGTGAAGGTGTGCGAGATAGGGAAGAATGATTAATCCTCTTGGCAAGTATGGTTACGCTGACCCCGCCCTTTCCTCCGTCCACAGGAGATTGCATTCCGCAGCCTCGTCGACCGCAACCGAAAGGTCGTTGAGCAGAGCGGCGGCGCGCTTCCGCGGCGCCATATTCCCCTCCCCTTCATCATCGTGAACACGCCCAAGGACGCCCCCATCGACCTCCAGATGTACCGCGACAAGTGCGTACATTCACCGCATGCGTCTATGTGTGCGCGTGTTACAGTGGACTTTTATTCTGTTGCGTGTACGCGTTTGTCGTATCGATGTGCGTGTGTGTAACTGTCTGTTCTGTGACCTCGCGTGCGTGCGTTACGCGTGTTATGCTTGTCCTGTCACTCAAATGTCTTGTTTGTGATTGCAGGACCGAGTACTTTTTTCAGTTCAAGGAGGCGTTTGAAGTGCACGACGACATTGAAATTCTCAAGCGAATGGGCCTCTCGTTCGGTCTCGAACAGCGCCGCTGCACAGACGCCGACTTTCGCACCGCCGAACTGCTTATTCCGGAGCAGCTCAAGGAGTATCTCGTCGGTGGGTGAAGACGTCTTTTTGCATCTGCGAAAGGCGGCCAGCGCCGTTATCGTTTTCGTCCACCACCATCGTTAACACGACCATTTCCCACCCATTGCGATTCGTCGGTTTATCTCTGCTGCCCCTGTGTTACTGGTCACTTGCACTTGTCACTCTGTACCGTCACTATTACTTTGGACGTCTCTGTCTTGTCTCCCACTTTATGCTTCCAATTGCATCGTTCGTTGCATTCATCTCACGATATTTACTCGCCATGGTCTGCAGAGTTGCGACAGCCCGCCGACGGCGCGAACGGCGCGCGCCATCCCTCCGGACGCCCGCAGCCCACGTGGGAAAACGGCGGTGCTCTCGAGCCTCCCCCAGGCACCGCCGCTCCCCACGTACTGTTGGCCCCTGTTGTGCCCGACGGCAAGTGAGGGAAGTGGCGCCGGAGCTATTGCTCGTGTATCGCGCGTGCGTGCATGCGTTTTGCGTGGCCTGCGTTTCCCCCTTCCCAAAATACACACACACACGCGCACACACACACACACACACACACACACACACACACACACACACACACACACCGCCTAGTCTTCGTTGTCTCAAGCCGCGGTCTCATATCGATGCGCAGAGTGCCCTGCTTTGTATAAACTCTCACGAAAAAGAAAAAAAGAAAAGAAAAGGAAATGCAATCAGAATGGCGTCATTATGACGTCCCAACTGATTGCTGGTCTGGCTGACCGCACCAAAATTTTTCCCATTACACGAACTCAAGCGCATCCCCTGTCGTTTGCACTGCCGCACTCGCTTTGCGTGTGCGGTTGCACTCCAGTTTTGGTTCAGCACACTCTCGAAAGTTCACCCGCGCACTCTGATACGATACGAGCTGACAAACCTTTCCGGTGACATCCCCCGTTTCACCCTGTCCACCTTCCCCGCACTCTCACGCGCGCGGAGGCGCCCTTCGGGGACGACCCCGTCTCTCTCGCAACCATGGATCGCAACGCCGCTCTTTCCGAGCTGGCGGTTATGTTCCCCGGCATGGAGCGGGACATTCTAGACGCGGTTTACTCTGCGAACAACAACTCGCTCGAGGCGGCCATCGACAATCTCCTCGCCATGAGCGACCCGACAGCTGCGCCGCCTCCCGCACAGACGCAGACACAAGCGCCCCGCCAGACAACGACTTCGCCGTCCCAAGCGCCTGCACTGCCGCAGACACAGCAGCAACAACCGCAGGCGACGTCGCAGCGCGCGGTACACTGGTCTGACGCGCCCGTGCAGCAAGATTTCCGCCGACAGTTTGAGTCGATGCGCGTGACGGGTGAGCCCGTGCCGCCGTACGAAAATGCGCCATTCCTGCGTGAAGCGGGTTACATGCGCGATTCGCCGTCGATGGACGAGGGACCCCCGCCGCTGGAGCGCGCGCCGGCTGCCTCGGCGCCTCCGTCGTCGGCCCGTCCCTCGCAAGGACCGATCATTGGGCGGCTTCCCGACGACTTTCTCGTGCTGCCGACGAGTGTGAGCGGTGGCGAGAGCAGGAGTGGGAGGAGCGGACGGTCGTCGTCGCAGTTGGAGCAGGTGGGGGATTGCAGTGCTTTGTTGGCGTTGCTGTTGCAAGCGTGTGTGTGGCATGTAGACGTGTGTATGTATGAGATTGCTATCACTCCTCTGCGCGGCATCTCCTTTCCACTGCGGACCGTAATCACATCGCCTCATTATTCCATCACCTTTCAGGATGAGATGTTTGCGCGCATGCTGCAAAACGAAGAATTCGTGCGCCACCTCAACTCGAACCAAGAGTTCCGCCAAGCACTCGACGCCGAGCGCAGGCAGCAGCGCGCCGCACAGGCAGCCGCACGTCCCGCGGCCTCGGCGGCTGCCAGCAGTGCAAGCACCGAGAACGTGCAGGGACAGAACGGCGAGGGCAAGCGACCATCGGCGACAGAGGAAGACGTGCCGTTCAAAGTGCGTCTGCAGTCCATGGGGGAGGCAACGAAGCGCAAGTTTTCCGAGCTCGCGCAGAAGTTTTCGTCCAAGTCGAGCGGCGCAGCTGTCGGGTCGCCGTTGCGATACTCGTATCTGCCCACCTTTGTGATCCTCTGTGTGTGTGTGTGTGTGTGTGTGTGTGTGTGTCTTATGTGCGTGCGCCGACCACGTCTACTCGGGCATCTTTCGTGCTTTTTTTCGTGCTTCGTGCGGGTATCCGTCTGTGTCACGTTTCTCACTACCCTTCAAATTCGCAAATGCCTTGACTCGTCGTTGCGGTTCACAACAGATCTCTTCCGGGCGGTGACGACGCGGACGCCAACTTGCTCGGGGAAAGCGACGACGACCTCCTCGACGAGCCTGCGCTCGGTGCGTTGTCAAGTGCTTCGCCCTCACACTCCACTACTTCGCGAACTTTGCGCGTGCTAATACCCTGTGTTCTTCACACCCTTTCGTTAGCGGACGGACGACACGGTGCGCGGCCGGACATGCAGAGCGAGTCTGGCGGCAGTCTCTCGCTGACACGGCAGAGCTCCAACAACAACCGCTCCCCGCGCAAGCCGTCCCAGCTGTCGCTGCAGTAGAGTGCTCTTCGAGCGCACTTGGTTTCGCGTGTTCGTGAACGCGTGCTTGCATACTTGAGCGCTTTCTCGGTGGGACTCATAGGGATCATAACTCCCACCATCAACTAAACCAACCGGAACCCCCACGGTACACTCTCAACACTGGAGGAATGACGTTGTGGCTGTTTTCTGGCGCTTTCGTCCGTACACCAGTCGGCATCCTCGCATCTTTTTCCAACTCCACTTTGCTTCCGTCCCTCGCCACCAAGGCACACGGGTGTCTCTGCCCGTGGAGACTGTAATGCACTTGCGCACGCGTGCGAGCGACCCCGTCGTGAGTGCGCAGCCGTTCGGGACCGGGGAAGGTGTGGAGGCGCCTGATGCGTTTGACGTAGAGGGCGAGCACGATTTGGAGTGGAACGGCTCCGGAGAGGGACGTGAGGAGGTCGAGTGCGGGCCAGACCCTGTGGCACAGGCTAATGCGCTGTGTTGTGGGTGTGCGACGATCGAAGAGATGCTGTTCTGGGCTCAGACGCAGAAGGTATGTTACAATGGCAGGGTTCGTTATTCTCATGTGCGCACGTACACGGACGCACATGCGTTTACTTGTACGCGGACGTATGCACGCACGTACGCACACACACACACACACACACACACACACACACACACACTCTCTCTCTCTCTCTCTCTCTCTCTCTCTCTCTCTCTCTCTCTCTCTCTCTCTCTCTCTCTCTCTCTTTCTCTCTCTCTCTCTCACATACGGGGGGACATAGAGACGCATGCGCCCATATATGCACATTACATGCACACAAATTCGTGCGTGTACGTGCACTTATACGGCCTGCGCATCAGTTAGGGGCATGTGCCCATATATGCACACATACGAATTCGTGCGTGGACGTGCACTTACATTGGCGTTTCACACGCATAAGTTCCTTGACGACGTAATCCACGGCCGCTTTGAACCGGTGGACAAGGTCGTGCGCGAGTATGTCTCAGCGGGGTGGTTCGGTCGCTTCTTTTGCGGTGAGCACTCATTCCTTCCCTCTTGTTGGCGACGTTGTTACACGCATACTCCGCACACGCACACACCGCACGCACACACATACACGAAGCACGCGCAATGTGGCGATGGAAGGTTCTCACGCTAGTGCGCGCTCTGCAGCCGACATCAAGGCGACGGACCGCAAGACGTCCAACAATGCCGTGCAGCTGGCGGCGCTGGTGGGTGCCTTTGCCTGTCGTCCGCATGGCCAGTCTTCTAGTGTTGCTGCCGTGTGCTCCCCGTTGGTTTGTCTCCGTGTGTCTGTTATGGCGGCCAGCGCCTGTTATGTGTCTGCCGTCGCACTCTGTGCAATTGTGTCTCACACTGCGCACCGCAACACTTCCATTAGTACGACCACGTGCGCCTGCTCGCCTGCCTCGTCGACGTCGGCGGGCTGAAGGCCCTCGTCAACAAGAGCAATCCGGACACGGGCGCCACCCCGCTTATACTCGCCGCCATGCACGGCCATACGTCAGCGATGAGCTACTTGCTATCGAACGGCGCGGCTGTGGACGCAAGGGACGTGTACGGACGGACCGCCCTCCACTGGTGCGTACGCGTGATGCGTACTATCATCAAAGCGCGCGCACAGCACAACGCACACACATCGCACACGCACACGCACCTGGTGAATGCGACAATTCGACTGCATTGCACCATAATGTTAGACTTTGTAGAGGTACGATTGCTGTTCCACCACACTGTATATAAGCCGCGTGCGTGCTTGTTGCTGCGACTGCTGATGCGTCGCGCATACTAGGGCTGTGAACAAGACGCGCATCGAGGCCGTCCGCCTTCTCCTGCGGTACGGCGCGGACCCGCAAGCGCGCACAAACAGAGGGGAAACGCCACTGTCCATGGCGTCCAAGAGCCACGAGATAAGGGCGCTCGTGCAGCAGAGTGAGTGTGACCTCTTGCACATGTCCTCGCCGCGTGTTGCGCACACGCACGTCTCCGCACATTCTGTCTGACGGCCCGTGAACCTGACGTGTCTCTCACGTGTCCTCCCCCCACACACACACATCCGAACGCGCACACATCACACACACACACATACACACACACACACACACACGCACACGCACACACCCTCCTCCCCCTCCTCCTTCTTTCCACGATTGTTTCCTCACTGCGCCATTGCGTGCAGCCATCGACGGCACCGACGACGGCATCCCCGAGCCCGAGAGACCCAAGGACGCCCCGCGCACTCCCGTCATCCGGGGCAGCCTCTCGTTTGGGCGCTCCTCACGTGACAAGGCGCAGCGCTACGCGAGTGGCGGCGTGCCGAGGGGAGATGACGGGGACGACCCTTTGCTGACGTCGCACGACGCGCTCCTTTAGAAAGCGTCTTCTGAACACCGTGGACAGCTCTTAGCGTTGCGTGTTCACTTGTGTGCATTCCTGTGTATTCTCCATTTGATCTTCCATTACGTTCCCAAAATTTCGCACTGCCCTTGCTCGACGCCTGACATGACGAAGCTCCTTTCTCCTCCCTTCGTGCGTGCGTGGCCCGGCAGGCCTTCCCCGCTTTACATGAGATAACCACCGCATTCCGTTGCCGTTCGCTGCGCTGCGTTTGTCCTTGCGTTCGCGCGCGTCTCTCTAAACATTTCCCTTTCAATAATCTCTGTCGTGGCTAGCAATAACACGAAAGTAACATTAGATCTTAACTTGCTGTTTCACATGTACTTTTCATAGGCCACGACAAACGCAACCGCACCGAGTCTACAAACACTGAGAACTGATACAGGCGTACAATTACCGCCCGACCGGGCCACTACTGAAATAGACGCTGCCACCGACACGCACGCCGGCCGAACCTGGCCCCATGTACACAGGCGACTGGGCGACCGTTATGCGTGCCGTGTGCTGATGCGCCTCAATACTTCAGCCCAGCCAGGGGTACTGAACCCCTGAGCCCAGCGAATTTTGGTCGTAATCCGCAGCGAGCCCTCGCTTCGAATTTGCATGTTTGTTTTCTCCAACGACATCACGTGATTGCACCAAACCAGCCGCGCCGACTGCCGAACGCTGCATTTGACAAATACACCGGCGTGCGCATGCAAAGCAAAAGCGCCGTGTACGAAGAGTTTCAACTCTGTGAGTGCGTCTCTGAGATGGCCTCGTCCGAAGATTCCCCGGGGGTGGGGGAAGAGAGTGACGCCAGTGTGCAGGGTGCGTCTGAAGAGGCGCGCGATGACGACGTGCTTGAGCAGACTGAACCAGCAAGCGATGGTCGGCATGAGAGCCAAGCGCTAGCGGAGGACGTGCGTGAAGAAGCGCGCAACGACGAAGCGGCGACGCACGATGCGAGCGAAATCGACGCGACGCAGGACGCCCACGAAAACGCACACTCAACCGTGCACATGCCCCGTGTCAGTGGAGCTGACGCGGACGCCGCTGTCCACGCGGCCTCTGACGTGCGTGAAAACGCGGACTCGCACGCTCGTGAGGACGAGAGCGACGCGGCGCCCGAAGTGCGTGAAAACCCGAACTCAGATGTGCGCATGCGCGGAGATGCGAGCGGCCTCCACGGGGCGCCCGACGTGAGCGCAGACGCGCACGAACCGGCGGCGGATGCCGCGACCGATGTCATAGCCCCGACGGTGGAATCGGCGCCGGATTTGCGCGAGGGAGCGCACGAAACGGCGTTGAGGGTGCCTGAAGACGTGCGCGACTGGCAAACGGCGCTGGGTGGCAGCGCAGACGAAGCACGTGCAGGAGCCCCGCCCGGTCCTCCTGAGGGCGCGCAGGAACCCGCACCGTTTGAGCGCGACGTTGGCCCTGAAGCGGCGCCGGGTGAGCGTCCAGACGTGCACGAAGCGGCGCCGGGTGAGCGTCCAGACGGTGTGCAGCAAGAGGGCCCAGCAGAGAACGTGCTCCCGGAAGAGGCGCCAGTGATCGAGTTGGTGACGACCGCGTCGCCAGCCCCCGCGACTCCGCCTGCGAGCGGGCCATTTTCGGTGCGCGCTGTCGGCGTCGTCGCCGTCGTGTGCGCGGTCCTCGCCGCCGCCGCCTTTGCGCTGTTTGTCGTGGTCGTCGTCACTTCGGGGCCGGATCTATTGGGTTATGTGAACGTGACGGGCGCGCGTTTTAACCCCTTCGCGCATGACGTGAAGATGGCCAAGTCTGTGATCCCGAGGGCGAGCCCCGTCGCGACGTGCAGCTTCGGGTACATCGACGTCAGATATGAAAATTGGCAGTCCAAACCCCCTGTCATGTGGTATGCGGCGACGGATTTCACTGTAACGCTTGACCTGTGGTCTAAGGCGTGCGCGCGCTTCACGGGCGCGTTTGCGCTGCTCGATTGGGTTTGCATGGGCGAAGAGTCGAGCGAAGGCTATCTCGTGCGGCATTCGGTGCCGGGGCCGCTGGCCATTCTCGCCGCCGTCGCAGAGGCGCTATCTCTGCTCGCGTGCGTGCTAGTGTCAGTCGTCGTGTGGTCAATCGGACGCTGCCGGCTGCTGATTTTGCGACGGCGTGTGCGCGCATTCGCTTTCGCGGGTGCGGCGTGTGGGATTTTGGCCGGTGAGTTGTCTGTTTTATCGCCAGTGCACACTCCCATAGCACGTACGCGCACACGCATGTACACACATCGGTGTACGCACACGCAGGCACGCACGTGCACGCACACAAAGAAACACATACCCACACTCACACGCACGCACACACACACGCACACACACACACACACTCGCACACAGACTCGCACACACACATAAACGCTGGCTCCGAAATAGCCTTCGCAAGTGTCATAAGGCAGCCTCTCGACGTGAAATTGCTTCTGTTGCTGACAACGTAACACGCGGGCGTGGACCCTCGACAGGAATCTCGGGGGCAATATCTCTGGGAATTCTCGTCTATGCGCTGCAGCACAACGCGGAGCACCTCGCCACAGGTGAGTGTGGCCATCGATTCACTGTGTGTTCGATTGTCTGCTGCAGTGCTGCTTGATCCGCGGCCGACACTTTACATCCCCCTGTCACATACACACACACACACACACACACACACACACACACACACACACACACACACACACACACACATTCTCGCTCTTTGTCTCTCTGTCTCTCCGTCTCTCTAATCGTCGATGGACACACGTCGATTTAAGCTTGACTCGCTGATCGATCTCTCTCTCTCTCTCTCTCTCTCTCTCTCTCTCTCTCTCTCTCACACACACACACACACACACACACACACACACACACACACACACACACACACACACACACACACACACACTCTCTCTCTCTCTCTCTCTCTCTCTCTCTCTCTCTCTCTCTCTCTCTCTCTCTCTCTCTCTCTCTCTCTTTCTCTCTCTCTCTCTCTCTCTCTCGCTCACTCACCCGCAGTACATGGGACTCCAGTTGTCCTGGTGCATGTCAAGAATCGAAAAGATGCCCCGCTGCGCAAAGCGATCGACAAGCGATTCGAGCGCGTCCATGTACGTCTCGTTGTAAACGCCCGGCGCTGTCTCCACCAAATGCCAGTGGAACGCGATGCGCACCGCCGTGTGCCCAAGCGACGCCATAATGTCCATCTGCGCGTCCGTCATGGCCGAAACATCGCTCGTCGACGACTCGAGAGCGAGTCCATGGAAGATGCGCGTGCGGCCGTCGCTGCCAACGAACTGCCTCGTGGCGGGGTCCACGCGGATGCGTTCGCCGGAGGGGATGGGGTCGGCGCGCACGGCGGAAGCGGACGATGCAAAGGCGAGGAGAACAGCGCCCGCAAGCACCACGGCGACAAGGCCGTGCACGCGAAGGACCATTCTCTTGGTCCTGCTCTGTGCGCCCCGCTCCTCTTTCTCCTCTCTCCTCTTTCCCCTCGCCTTCTCTTTCGCGTTTTAACTGCAGTTCGCGAGAACTTTGACGACATGATAGTGCCGCGCGTCGGTGCGTGTGTGCGTGTGTGTGTGTGCGAGTGTGTGTCTGTGCGTGACTCCTCTGTCTGGACGGGAATAGCCCACCAATCGCAACACACTACGCAGATGTCCCCAGTCCACCCGTGACCTGGCCGTCAGACTGCGATCGGCCGGCTTGCCCCGCAGTCACGGTAGCAGTGGCGAGCCAAACTGAAGGCATCGCCGTGCACCATGGCAGGTCACTCTCAACGGGAAAAGGAATCAGACGTTTGTCGTCAGTAAGTGGCGCACTCGCTGCGTGTCCTGTGTCAGCAAGGGTGTGCGGCAGACTGGCACCGGTGGGGCGCGCGGCTAGGAACGAGTCACAACGGCCGTTGGCTCAGATGCCAGTGAGCAACTCTAGACGGCAACAACAATAAACGCAAGACTCAGCCACCATGCACCTCGCTTCATTCAGACGTAGTACGTGTGCGCGCTGAACGAGCTCTTGTGGGGACTCCCAACAAACTCGTCCTTTCCCTTCGCCGCCGCCTTCTTCTCAGCACGGGCCATCTGCATCGATCTCAGCGGCGGACGCGCCACGACATTCAGCGACGGCTTCCTCGCCTGCGCGACGACCTCGCGCGGCGTGGGGGGTGTGATGACAATAGTCGGCGCTGCAGTGGCCCACGCCTTGCCACGCTGAGTGAACGCGCGCACGAGCTCAGAGGGCAGAGCACGAATGCGCGCCTGCGACCCGAGCCCGGCGACGGGCGGCCGCGTCACGACGCCGAGCGACGTCACGGACCGCTGCACGCTGGCGATGGCGCGCGCGACGGCGCTGCCAAGGGGCGAATGCGCGCCTCCCCTTGCGGTTGCGACAGGTGCAACGGCACCCAAGTCGAGCACGGAAGGGCGCGTGCGCTTGACGACGCCCTGTCCCACGCGCCGCGGACCTTGCGGAGAGGGCTTGGGCTCGAGGCGAGGGGACTCTTGCCGCTTGTTGTAGCGCACGGCGGGCTGCGTGCGCACGGGGGAAGAGACGGGAACCGCGCTCTTGGGGCCATCTGTAACGGGCGATGAGCCGTGGGCTGCGACGGCAGAGCAAGACAAGGGCGACGCCGGTACACACGCCATAGTCGTGTCCTCGCAAGGGCGCTCGACAACCGCAGGCGCTGGTCCAGTGGGAGCAGTGACAACGGCGGTAACAGTGGGGGCAATTGGGGCGCACAACCCTGCGTAAGTACCCTCGCACAGCGCTGGCTGTTGCTGTGCGACCGCGAGGGGTCCTTCGTCCTCGTTCGCGTAGTTGTAGGCGCGCACGAGATCCCCCTTTATCTTGAGCAGCTTGGCACGGCGGACGGCGTCGACGTCGTACCCTCCGATCCGAAACATGGACATTGTCTCGGCGAAGAGCGTGCGCGCGTAGCCGTTCTCCTCAATCTCGCGGCGCTTGACGCAGCGAAGGAGGGGAAATGGGTCTGCGTCGATGCTGCGAAGGAGTTCGGAGAGCATCGAGCGCGTGTGTTCGCGGAGGATTTCTGCGTATTCGATGGGGTGCGACTGCGCGCAGTACGCGTGCGTCATCACGGGCGCATCGCCGTAGAGGTCCAGGCACTGGCCGCGCGGCGACTCCATCTTGAAGAAAGAAATGGCCGCTCCAGGCACTTTTCGTGCAATGGGCGAATCCTATAGCGCGCCAGCGGAGGCGACGATTCCGCGTCAACGGCCGAAGCGCAGCCGCCGCCCCACGCGCCCCCCCCCCCACGAGCTCTGAGTTGTGAAGAGAGGAAGACACAGCGCGTCTGGAGATGGAGCAGACTGAATAGCAAATGAAACCCGCGACGTCGTCCCGTTGTGCCTAGAAACGGTGGTGTCGTCTTGTGTGTCGATTACTGAAGGGACAAATTGCCGGCGTGCCGCCCGAATCGAATCGCAGCCTTCCTTTTCTGAAAATTTGAATTTTAGCGCGTGTTACTATGCGAAGACCCATCTGTTACAACCGAGTGTTTGTCTTTTGTTTTTCGAAAAAGTGAGACCAACTCACCGTTGTCTTACTTTTTCTCCGCTCACACACACACACACACACGCACGCACACACTCACACACACAACGACCGTAGGTTCTCCCATTCTCCTCCTCCGTGGCGATTGCGCCTTGTCGCGTCATAATCGGTAGCCGATCAGCAGTCGTGAGACTCACTTCGAATGCGGTTGTTGCATCTGTGGTCACCCGTTCGTCCCATCATCGCTTCCGCCGTTGTCACGCACCACGTTCCCTATACTGTCTCCCCAGTTGCTCTCAACTTGATAACCCAGCGCTGCGCTGCGTTCACTTGCCTCGCGAGGATGTCGGCGAATCAGGCCAAGCAACAATGCAAGTACGGTGCGCAGTGCTTCCGAAAGAACCCCCAGCACATGCAGGTCCGTGTTCAATGTGGCGCACGACAGACAACGATTTTAACGCTTGCTTTAGAGCCTCGATTATATGCGTCGCACGCTCATTTTGTCTTGCCCGCGTGTGTTGGGTATATGTGCAATGTGATTGAAAATGCATGCGTTTGGTCACTCATTGTGTCTCCATCGCGCAGGACTTCTGGCATCCCCCGGCTGCTGCCATGGCATCGGCCTCCGCGTCACCGTCTAAGGCAGTCGCGAGTGCGTCGCCGAGTGCACTGGCCGCTGCCGCACCTGCGGCGTCGGCGGTCGCGCCCGTGCACGCGGTGCCTTCCGCAGTAACACCCGCGCAGCCCACGCCCGCCGCCGTCGGACCGGTGCAGGCCGCGGGCGCGTCTGCATTGGCCGTCAAGGACCTTGCAGATGGCGAGACGGCGGAGGCGCAGGGGTCTGGCAGCAGCAAGTATGTCATGAAGAATGTCGGCGGCGTCTACTCGTGCTCGTGCCCCGCGTGGCGCAACCAGGTACGCAGTGTGTGTGCATGCGTGCGTATGTAGTGTGGTGTGTGTAGTATGTGGACGCGATGTGTGTGCGTATGTGTGTGTGGTGTGTGGGCGCGATGCGTGTGCGTATGTGTGGTGTGTGGGTGTGACATATGTGCGCGTGTGGTCATCTGCAGTTTATCGCCTAACGGGCGCGTCTCCCAGTCTGCCGCCATAGACAAGCGCACGTGCAAGCATCTTGGCGCACTGCGAGGGATCGACAGAGAGGCCGCTCGCATTGGCGCACCCGCGGGACAAGCCGCTTCCTCCCCAGCCAAGCGGACGAGGAAGGTCTGTTGGCTTGACTCGCGAGACTTTTGCCCTTGACTTTGCGAGACTCGCAAGACGAACTCGTGCGCGCGCACTGTTCCTTCTTTTTCTGTGCTTGTTCTGATCTTTGTTTCCTTCAATGTCCATTTCCCCCCTCCTTTTTCCATAGTCGGCCAAGGCGGAGGATTTGGACGACGGTGTTGGCAACACCAACATTGCAGTGCTCCTCGCAAACAGCTGGTCGGCAGACGTGGATCCCACGGGGTGAGCGCACTTTTGCATTGCATCCCTGTGTGTGCGTGTCTGCGCTGTGTGCGTGCGTGTCGGCTTACATATGCGCGTTTGGTATCTGTGCCAGTCTAGCAAGGCATTTGGTGCGATGTAACAGCTTGCGAGGGCCCATTTGTAACGCCCCGTCTTTGCAGCTGGCACATGTCGGAGAAACTGGATGGCGTCCGCGCGTACTGGAACGGAAAGACGCTGCTGTCGCGCGTGGGCAACAAGTTCTATGCGCCGGCATCGTTCACGCAGGGCCTGCCTCCGTTTGCGCTCGTGGGTGTCTCTCTTGCCCTCCTTCCCTATGTATTGGCCGAGTTGTGATCAATCTTAGGGTCAATGGAGAGCTGAGTGTCCCTCACATGGTCGTATTCGCGCATTCATTCACTCTCGCGCACGTGCACGTGTCGGCAGGACGGTGAGCTGTTCATGGGACGGAAGATGTTCCAGAAGTGCGTGAGCATTGTGCGGCGACAGGACGGCTCGGACGACCTGTGGAAGGTGCGCGCTGTGTGTGTGTGTGTGTGTGTGTGTGTGTGTGTGTGTGTGTGTGTGTGTGTGTGTGTGTGTGTGTGTGTGTGTGTGTGTGTGTGTGTGTGTGTGTGTGTGTGTGTGTGTGTGTGTGGTACTATGCAGTGTCGAGACTTGTGCTGTGTCACTTATACACTCAGCGCGCTAATTGCCCACAACACGCGCACACACTCGTCATCTCGCTGTTACAGTCGATCAAGTACCTTGTCTTTGATGCGCCGGACCACACGGGCACCTTCGAGGAACGCGTGAACTACCTCAAGAGTGGGTTTTGTTTGCTCAGCCTCTTCTCTTCTTGCATTCCGTGCACACAATTTTTTCCAATTGTCATCTTCCAGCGCGAATCGCAATAACCGCTACTCTCTCTCTCTCTCTCGCACACAGGCCACTTCGCGACGTCGCCCTGTGCGAGTGCCGCACTCGTAGAGCATGTGACATGCACCGGACACACACACCTTGCGCAGGTATGGTGCTCGGCCTTTCCGCTGCCTTGCTCCTCTCCCGCGCCTTGCTCCTCCCCCGCGCCCGCTCTCCCTCCTTTTCAAAAGCCATGATGCATCGGTCTTCACATTTTCTGCGTCGGTCGTTTCAAATGTACTCATTCCCGTGTCATCCAGGAACTCGATCGCGTGCAGAAACTTGGTGGCGAAGGCCTCATGCTGCGCAAGCCGGGTTCGCTCTATGTGGTGCGTGAGTCGCGTGCGAATACGTTGTCGGGACAATGTGCGTTGCAGCGTGCGTCACGTGGCGTGTTTGTGTTTGCTTTATGCGTGAGTGCACGCACACTCATGTGGGTCCCTCCCTGGTGCACATACCGCGCCCATGCACACCGCTCTGATGCACACCGCCCATGCACAGCGTTCGCGGTCGTCGACCCTCCTGAAGGTCAAGACCTTTTTGGATGCCGAGGCGCGCGTGATTGGCTACACGCCGGGGAAGGGCAAGCACAAGGTGTGCGATCCCTTCGCCCGCTGTATTGTCACATGTGCACGGACCCGTTCGTCCTCTCGACAGTCTGTTGTGCTGGAGTCTTCTGAGAGCGGATTGTGCGCTTGTTTGTGTGAAATCGTTTCTAAGCGCTGTGTGTTGCATGCAGGGTCGCGTGGGTGCGCTGCAGGTCGAAATGCCCAACGGAACCCGCTTTGACATCGGGACGGGCCTCTCGGACGCACAGCGCCAAAAGCCGCCGAAAATCGGCGCGATCGTCACGTATAGGTGTGCGCGCTTGCGCAAAGTTGCGCGCGCATGCGCGCTTGCACTCACCGAAGCCATCGTGGCGTGTGCGCCGGCACTAATCAGGTTTGCACGCAGGTACCAAGAGCTGACGGACGCTGGCGTTCCTCGCTTCCCTGCGTTTGTTGGCGAGCGCGTGGACGTCGCGTGGACGGGCAGCGCGTCTGCGTCGCCCGCCAAGGGCAAGGGAAAGGCACCCGCGGCAGCGTCGGACAGTGCCACGGAGAGTGGAACGGACGAGGACGAGCCGCCGAAGAAGAAGGCGAAGAAGGCGTAGTTTGCTTGCACGTCCCGTGTCTTGCCCTACGACTGTTTCCCATTCAATCCCTCTGCCTTTTGTTAAGCGCGCGCGTTGTTTGTTCGCTTGCGTTTCGACTGTGTCTGTTTTTGGGCATTGAAATTTCGGTCGTCGCATTCTCCGGGGAGGATGGACAGAGCAGAAGAGTGTGCGTGGTGTGCGGTGCATTGTGCATGCAAATAAGTTATCGCAGCACTGCTCCACCGAAACGAACGGCGATGGGCGGGTGGGGCACTGTGGGTCGTTTATGTCACACACACAAACACTCCCAGCGAGTGTCCCGGGCAACGTCTGACAGGCGACCCTCCCTCGCGCTACTGCACGTCGAGCTGAATGCGCTTGCCGACAGTCGCGTCGATGGGAATGACCTCCTCGCGCGGCACGAGGAACGGCTCGCCCGCAAGCATCCGCGCGTACTGGTCGCGCACCGTCATCGTTATGTCCTCAACGCGTTTGACAAGCGAAGGGTCGGAGTTTGCAAACGCAGTGAGGATGTCGCCCCGCAGCCCGAGCTGGATGGCCCGCTTGCCCTCGACGACGGCGCCGCGTGGGCCGTGGTGTGGGTCCCACTGCAGCTGCACTTGCTTGTCATCGGAGCGAATCTCGCGCGTGAACGCGTCCACGCTCTCGTAGAGGGCGAGGAGGGGCTCGTCCGGTGCGTAGTACAGGTGTCGTCGGTCCTCGCTGGGGTATTTGCCCGGCACTGCGAGGCGCAGGATTCGATCGACGAACGCATCCTTCTGGAGGAAGAAAGCGAGCACGCGCCGCTGGTTTGCGTCCTTCTCGACCGTCCACCCGCAGCGGTACATCATCCACAGGAAATTGGGCTTGATCCAGCTCATGCGGCCAAGCGAATAGCCGCTCGCAGCCGACAGCCGGCGCGGAGTGGCCGTGACGGCCTCGGTCGCGATCGCATCGCTGTACGCCTGGTACACGACCACGCAGTCTTCGCGGTCGACGAGGGCCACGTGCCCGGTGATGCTGTGCCCGAGAGGGACGCGCGCCCAGTGACGCTCGGGGTCGTACGTCTCCCACTCGATCCCGTGCAGGTGCGCGCACGCTGTCATTCGACGCGATGCCTTCAAAGGGCAGGGAGCCTGGAATGCCGGGAGAGGAGGTTGTGCTTCTGAAAGACAGATGTGCGACAAAGATGGGAAGCGCAAGCGTAAGGACTTTTGTAGGCCAGGCTCTTTGGGTGGCGCGCGCGCGCGTGTGTGTGTGTGTGTGTGTGTGTGTGTGTGTGTGTGTGTGTGCGTGTGTGCGTGCTGTGTGGAGCAATGGGCCGTGATGTCACGAACGTGACGTCATGTATTTGAATCCGGGGTGTTCATCATGGCGCGGGAGATTTTGAAACAGCACCTCTGCCATGTCGCCGCTGTCATTTTGAGCGACGTTCAGCGCGACTCAACGCACGCTGCTTCATTACGTGAGCGGAGAAGCCTCAGCAGAAGAAGGCGCGTTGTTTCTCTTGTGCTTTCGGTTTGCTATTGTCACGCGATGATGCCCCTGGTGGGTGCGTTGGCGCGGTGATCGTGAGTTGCGCGTGCACGCAGCCTTTGGAATGGCGGAGGAAGCGACGGCGGCGTCCATTGCGGCGCGCTTTCGTGCACAGAGCGAACGTCTCATTGTCCATCTCGACTATGCATCGGCCGCTTATTGGGCCGAGAAAGCTGTGGCGCTCAGTGACGGTGCGTCTGTAGTGGCCGTGCTACGGGATGCACTCGCTCACGTCGTACTCTCGTGAAATTCCGTCGCTTGCCTTGCAGCACACCGGGTGTGAATGTGGAGCATTCCATGCACACCACACTCGTCTATTCCTTACTTTGCATTTGCCACCTTCTGTGCTCATGCACGCACGTGCGTCTTTTCCACTTCGATTTTCAGGTGCCGTCCAGGACGTCTATCGGCTGGCGCGGTGTCACGTGCTGAACGGGCAGAGCGCCCGCGCAATACACACGCTCAAGTCGTTTGCTGCGACAGACAAGAGCCTCAGCTGCCGCGTGCTTGCCGCGCGGTGTCACGTGGGTGCATGGCGTATGGGTCTCATTGAAAATGCTCGTCTTGGGTACTCAGATGACACTTTTGCCTGGCGTTTGTCGCTCGTTGATAATAATCGTCTTCCTTAGTCACATGGACGCGCTTGTCCGCACGCAGATCCAACGCAAGGAATGGGACGATGCGACGAGTCTCCTTGGCACAGGTCCCGGTGTGTGCGGCGTAACATCTGTGCATGACATTACCGACTCCCCAATCCACCTTGAAAAACTCACATTTTTCGTTATGCCTCACAAATTCGCCATGCGTGTCTTCCTCCGAACTCATTCGCGTGCTATGGCAGTGGAGTCGCTTCGCACGTCCCCGGATGTTGACCGCGAGCTGTGCGGCGAAGGCCTCGCGGCGCAAGTGTGGCTGTTGAGGGGAATTGCCGCGCAATCTGTCGACAACAAGCAGCGCGCCATCGCGTGTTACAGCGAGGCTTTGCGCGCTGATCCTTACTGCGCCGAGGTGTGTAACAGCCCGTGCGCACAATAGTCTTTTTGTAATGTGTGGGTTGCGCATGTGTAACACATGTGCCACTCGTTGACTCTCAGGCGCTCGAACGACTAACATCGTCTCATTTATTGAGAGAAGCGGACGGTGAGTTGTGCATTGTGTGCCGCATATCAATTCCGTGCCGTATGCCTTACTCCTTTCGTGCGCACGCGCACAGAGGATGCGCTGGTTGCGTCTCTTCCCCTTGGGTCGGCGTCCAAGGAGGACGCCGCTTGCGTCGCGTTTTTGTACTTGGGACACACGAAGAAGTACGGCAAGGCAAGTCCAGAGACGACGATGCCGCCGGTGGAAAGGCTTGGGAACAGCGTCGATGTGCGCGCGTCGCTGGCGGATTCGTACTATTACAAGGGCGATTTCAAGAAGAGCCACGCGCTTACGTCCGCGTGGGTCTTGAAGCTCTCACCACACGCACACACACACATACACACACACACACGCGCGCGCACACACACACACACACACACACACGCACACACACACACACACACACACACACGCACACACACACGCACACACACACATACACACACACACACCACTGCCACCTTTCTCCTTGCTAACACATGTGTTTGCTGCGGCCCACGCAGCATTCTTGCGCGGGACTCGCACCACTCGACGGCCCTCATCCTCCATATCACGTGCCTCGTGGAACTCTCCCTGACGACCGAGCTCTTCACCCTCGCGCACAAGCTCGTCGACATCGATCCCGATGCCGCGACCGCGTGGTACGCCGTGGGCGCCTACTACCTCCTGTGCGGCAACAACGTCCACGCCCGGCGATACTTTGCGTGAGTTCTTCAGAGTCAAGTGGAACTGAAATCGTCTTTTTCTTTCTCTACCTCTTTGTTACATCGCCGTTCGGACTTCTCTCCCTTTGCATTTTGCATGCGATGGAGGAGAAGGACATGCGCCTATGATTTGAGCTAACGGGCCGCATATTGTGCGTTCTGCGTGCGCGCAGCAAGGCGACGTCGATGAACCCGCGGTTCAGTGCGGCGTGGATTGGCTACGGGCACAGCTTTGCGCTCGAAGGGGAACACGACCAAGCCATCGCGGCGTACAGTGCCGCGTCACGGTCGCTCAGCGGGTGAGCTTGCATTGCATTGATCAAGTCGGTTGCGAATGGGCCGGTGCGTCACAAACGATGTCTTGCATTCCGCCACACACGGCACCGCCTCTCTCTTTTTTGACGATTCGCTTACACTCCCCTCTCGCCATTACCTCCCCTATTTCTTCATCCCCCCC
>CALSCQ010002822.1:0-13880 GCA_943704525.1 Pigoraptor vietnamica | reverse complement strand
TGTGTGTGTGTGTGTGTGTGTGTGTGTGTGTGTGTGTGTGTGTGTGTGTGTGTGTGTGTGTGTGTGTGTGTGTGTGTGTGTGTGTGTGTGTGTGTGTGTGTGTGTGTGTGTGTGTCAGGCGATGCCAGTGGTCAGACTCGCATGGCTGACTCCGGCCTCCGAGCCGGACGATGTTGGCTGCGTTACGACGCATAGTCCGGCCGTGCACAGCGCGTCGCGGGTCTCGTGTTCTGCTTGCCGAGCATTCGCAAGAATTGGCGCGTGAGAAACTGGGCGCTTCGGCGCCAAACCGGACGCAAAATAGTGCGAGGGCCGCAATGCCCGACCGATCCGAAGTCACGTGGACGGCGCAGAACACGAGGACACCGTGCTGTCCGTGGTATGCGCACGCGTCCACCTTCGCTGGCAACAGGCGGCCCCAGTCCATGCTCTCTCACACTCGCATGTCAGCGCTTCGGGGGGCGAGCAAGGCACGCACTGCCACGCACCATTTCCTGCGCCGCCGACGACGGGCAGGGCATGACGGCAACGGTTTCGTTGACGCCGTCCAGTAACGACCGTCTCGAGGTGTCGGCGTCGAAGGCGCCGTACAGTGCCGGGCGGATTGGAGGAGACGGCTGTTTAGACGCGGATGCGTGCAGTGGAAACGATGGACCGTACTCGACCGACCGAGCCACTGCCGGTCACTGAGATGCTTTCATTGGACACCTGAAAGCGGCCATTTCGAGATCGTTGTCATGGGGTATTGTATATGAGAGGTTCAGTTTCCGCGGTGAATTCGAACACGAGCAGCGACTGCCGAATGTGCGCCCGCTCTGCGGCCGAGTGCTGTCGGCGCGGCTGACCGCCGGAGTCGGTGAATGTGCTTGCTGCTGTATTTATCGGTTCTGCCATTGACAAGTGTGCTGCTGCGGCTGCTATGTGCTGGTGAGGCATTCGCGTGCCGTCCGGGACTCCGTGGCTTAGAACAGCTGCTATGTTCTGGTGAGGCATTCGCGTGCCGTCCGGGACTCCGTGGCTTAGAACAGCTGCTATGTGCTGGTGAGGCATTCGCGTGCCGTCCGGGACTCCGTGGCTTAGAACAGCTGCTATGTGCTGGTGAGGCATTCGCGTGCCGTCCGGGACTCCGTGGCTTAGAACAGCGGCACGGGACTGCGGATTAGTTATGATGCTGCAACTGACAGCCGGTCTACTCCTTTTCGTCACTCTTTTTTATATTGCAAGTGGGTGTTTCAACACGCAACGAGTTTGAAAGACTGGCCGGCAATGAAGAAAACAGCGACCCCAACCCTGTCACACTCTCCCACGCCAAATTATTTAATGCGACACTGATGCGTTCAGTGGCCATTCATTCATCCAGAAGCCGCTGCAACGCAGCCGAGTTGCGTTCGTTGGCACGAAGCACAGCCTTGTGGACGTCCCACACCGCACGCAGGTCCTGCTCCAGGCAACCGCGCACCCACGCATCGTCCCAGTCGTAGAGCACGACACGGAAGACGAGCGCTTTCGCCGACTCCGCCGCCTTAAGCGTTTTGCGAGCCGCGTTAATGCCACTGGCACGCTTCGTCGAGCTGACCACAAACGTGCCGTATGCGACCGCAAACTCGGGACACGCAGCCTTGATGGCGCGCGCGAGCTGGTCAAATCCGCGCTCCGCCAGCACGACGACGCCGGCGATCATGTAGTGGTCGATCTCCTTCGTATCGTTCGAGTTTTGCAATTTTGCGCGGTACTCCACAATGACGCCGCCACCCAGTTTGCCACGCATGCAGTGGCCGCCCTTGCACTGCCAGCCCGACAGCGTAAGCGTCGAACCGTCGAACTTAAACCCGACACTGTCAATGCCGGTTTCGCCCTCCCAACGACAGTAGGACCCGTGGAGTGCGCGAAGGGAGTCGGCCGTGGCCACGTCGCCGCCGATGTGCAGCTTCCCGTCCGACACGGATATGGTCAACGGAGAATGGCGGCCCAAGACGCCCGCAAAGCGTTCGTCGTTGTGAAGACGCGGGCGCAGGAAGTCTTCCATGATCGTGCCCGCATTGACGGCGTTACCGACCGTCATTCTGCACGACCTGCTGCAGCGATATTAGGTCTTCGGAACTGAGTCGCAGCCGACCCGTCGTAGTACACGTGCGCGTCGGCCGGTCGCGCGAGCTGAATTTTCCCGGTTGTAGACGTTGCGTAAAGCAGTCCGCCATCGACCCAGCCTTCGACCAGTCGCGCCGCAGCGTGCACGTCCTTACCGTCCTTCTCTTCCCCGTAAAGCACCCTCGTAAGCATCGTCGTGAGAGACGCGTCATCAACTTCGACGTCTTCGGGGCGGAGGGGCCTTCCGGAGCGCACGCGTTCGTCGAATTCCTCTGCGCCGCACAAACGAATAAATTGCACGGCGACGTAGAACTCGGCCGAGGGGCTGTTGTACGTCGTCACCGGATCGAGCACTCGCGCCATCAGTTCAGGCTCCTCCCCGCCGGCAGACGACTTCACGTAAGCGTCCACGGCACGACCAATGCCCCCCGTAAAATGCAGCATCACGTCCAACTGGTCGCCCGTGAACCTCTCACCCGGGTACCGCCGCCGAACGTAGCGCTCGAGGCTCCCTTTGCTGCGCAGTGCGGCGACGTGGTAGTATGTGCACAAGCTCTGGTTGAAGTCGACGTACGCGCGAAACCGATCCCGGCCGGCCGGCCCGTGCTTCAGGAGCCGCGTGCGCAGATGCGCCGACGATCCCGTCAGGATGAGGAACGTGGAGCACTCCTCCCGCGCAAACAGTTGGAGGTCCACCATCATCTGCACGCGCACGGAACTGTCGGGCTCGTCCTCGCGAAGTAGCTTCTGCACCTCGTCGCCAATGAACCCCACCCGGATGCGCGTATCCATGTACATGGCCGAAATGCTGCCCTTGTCGTACACATTGCGCGTATTTCCCCTTCGAGACCCGAACTTTCCGCCATAATCGCAGGCCATGACGCGGTAGCACAGCTCAGCGATGAGCCACGCAAGCGAGTCGGCCATAACGAGGCGTTCGTCGCTGTAGTCGACGTAGGCGAAGACGTAATGGGCCGAACACACCGACGCCGCAATAGCGAGCGCCTTGACGATCGTCGTCTTGCCGGTGCCCTCGACGCCGCCGATAATCGCGTGTCCCACCTGCTGAACTTCCAGCTCGCCGCTATCGCGTAAGACGAACTGGGTCACAAGGTGCGAGAGCAGGCGCCGAAGTTCGTCGTCCTCGCTGTAGATGGGGGGCAGGTGTAGTGCGTGTGACGGCGGAAGCTTGTTCATGGCCTCCCACACGCCCTCGAACAGCTTCAGCACGTGGGCAGTCTTTTTGCGCTCGCCCAGGGCGGCGTAATGGTCGCGGATGGTGCGGCATGTCGCGAGCACTTCTTCGCCCTTGTCGCCGCCCCGCGCGAGGTGCCCCGCGCGCAGCGCAAGCAAATTGCAGGTGAAGTCACGCGGCGCGTCGGGCAGCACGCAGGACGCGGTGAATGCGGCGGCTCCATTGGGCGCGTCTCCGAGGGAAAGCGCCCGCAGGGCATCCTCCATTCTCGCGCGCAATGTCGCAATAACACACACGATGCATTCACATGGGTGATTTCACTTGCGCCCACCGCGTACGCGCGCAAGTGCGAGCCCGAAATATATGCGAATGAGATCCGAAAAACTCGAATGTATATGGATAATGTATGAATCAATTTGCATCTCACACTTTTGAGCTCATCATGGTACATGCAGTTTTGGCGCGCAAAAAGCCTTAACCGAGCCACGTGCCACTGAAAGAGGTTCCTTATTGTCTCACTCTCCAAGCACCGTGATATTCGCAGCGCACTGCTCCTCTTAGCTGCCTCTTAGGTTGCCAGAGGACCGCGCCGCCTGGTTGAACAATTACATAAAGGGGACATACGCTGAGCCTAAGCCGAGTCGCCGGCCCGGCGACTGCCGGATCTGCGCCGGCAATCCACTTTGACTTGGGCACCACTGTTCTGGCGACTTTCCCGTTGCTCATCCGGCGGCTCGAGTCCCACCTGCGTTGCAGAAGTCGAAGCTTCTCTCTCGGGTCGGGGGGAGCTCACAACCCCCAGCCACGGGCCAGTGGATAGTCTTCGTAAACGCCGCGTGTTTTCTGGCCGCTGGTTGTGAGTTCGAACCACGCCGTCTACGATGGCACGCCGGGATTGACGTGGTGAACATGATCTCCAGGGTGCGAGGCCAAGCGCAATGGCTTCATGCCGGACGACAGCACGTCTTTCGTGACCGACATCAACTCCGCGTGGGACATTGTGTCGCAATACGCCGAAGCCGGCGCTAATGCAGTGGGAGCCGGCACTGGAGCTCTTTCCAATGAAGTGTTCTATGAAGCACCGACGCCGGCGGGCACGTGCCGGCAGTGGATAGGATTCTGGTTCCGCTGGACGGTCGCCTGACGGAAACAGACTGCCGCACTCTTGTCAAAAAATGCAAACAGGGGATGGGCGTGTCCCTGAACATGCGGGCGCTGGCGGCCGAAACCAGTGCGGAACAGACTGACGGCGTTTAAAAATGTATTGGCATGCCTGTCGACGTCCGACTTCAGCCTCAGTATCAAGACCCCGGCAGACGCGGAGCCGGACGCCGACGTGGCGGTGATGTCCAAGGTGTGGTCGGGCAACCTACGTCGTCGAATCGCAGGCCGCCGCCGACAAGAACACAAAGCTCGCGCATTACGCTGGCGGGTGATCCGCACCCTGCCTTTGATGCCCTGCGAGGGCTCTCGGACTGTCGTGGAAGCGGAACCGGGCCCGTTGCCGCCATGCGGACAAGCTCTATTTTGATGCGACGCGCCAAAACTTCGGCGCGCTTGCTGTCGGAGAGGGGACAAGAGCAGCCCCCGGCGAGCTTGGAAGGAAGAGCGTAGCGTTCCAGCGATTCAGTTGCCGGCACCGCGTTGGCGTACTGTTCGAGGTTCTCGTTCGTGAACACTGAGTTCGGCGTGCAACGACGCGGCTTCCCGGCGGAGTTCCTTCAATGTCTCGGCCAAGCCTGACTCGGGCGGGGTCTGCAACGGTCACGAAGACGCTGTTCTTTCCATGCTCTTCTTTCTTGAAGAGGTCTATGCATTTGGACACGAGCTGCTTGAGGTGTTTGGTAATTGGGGCGGGCGTTGAAGTGGCCGGTTGACATTCTTAGATGATGCACGTGCACGCACGCACGCACACAACACATTCACGCGCGCGCGCTCACACACACACACACACACACACACACACACACACAACACACACACACACACACACACACACACACACACACACACGCCGGCGCACACACGGCACACACACACACACCGGCACACACACACACACACACACACACCACAGGGCACAGGGCACAGGGCATAACGCAACGCCACTCACTTCAGGAACTGCGCATATTCAGGCGCTTTCCAACCGAGTACAACAAATACTTGAGGTAGTTGACAAAGGCCTCGTCTTGAAAATATCGCTGGCCGAGAACTGCGCGCGAATATCCGACTCGGTGAGATGTGCTATGATGCACCAAACACACGTTCACGCCGACAAGAGGAGAGAAGGCACATCCCGCACACGAAGCACAACAAACCGCTGTGTCATCACGCCCACAACGCAACAGCACATGGCGCTCTCCTTCGAAATAGAAAACGCAACCAACACACAGTTGAAAGGCTCAGCCCAAAAACGGTCAACAGCACAATGCCCACGGTGGACGTAGTGTGGGTCGCAACACCATACGCGCAGAAAGCGACCACAATTACATGGCTACTGAAAACACAAGAGACGCGACAGGCACCCACAGTGCCGTGGCGAGTGCAGATGCGTCCCCGTTTGTTTATCCCTGCGGCGTCAGTGAAGCCCTTTTCGCTCTTCAGACAGTGGGGAACGCGTCGACGTTACACCGAGGGGTACCTCGGGCGCTTGTTTCACGACGAAACGGCGATGTGGGCGTACCTGTCCTCGGTGGCAGGCGATCTCGCCTCCATGCGGCGCTTGGGTCTAACGGGTCTCCGCCAGTGCGAAAACTTCACGCACGTGTGCACGTCGACTGATTGACGATGACATCAGTTTCTGGGCGAAGACGGGTCCGTTTGGAAGAGAGCCGTCGGAGGGATTGGCTGCGTTGAGCGACAAACCGATGGGGAGGCACGACTGCCTGTGCGGGAAGGTCAGTTTCGACGACGCGTACAGCGGGGCGTCGTGGGATCGAGTGGAGGGCGCGAGGGACGCGGAGGAGGGCTCTCTTCCGCCGAGTGGTGGACGGCCCCGGGCGGGAGGGTGATGCGCACGGCGGAGCTAGAGCTGTGCCGGCAGCGCTCCATGTCGTGTTATGGGCACGAGTTCACTTGGGAGGCAGTGCCTGCGCTTTTTGAATACGCGAAGATGCCGTGGAGGGCGAGGGCGCTGGCGAGTGCGATGAGAGTAGTGACGGACGACGGGGACGAAGACGACAGCAGCAGCGACGAGAGCAAAAATGCGGACGAGGCGCGCTGCGACGCGGAGAACGAAGGGGAGCGCGAGAATGGAAAACTGAGAAGGGGACCGGTTCGGCCGCCAGCCGGATGCTCCGACACTCGCGCGCGCTCAACTGTCCGACGGTGTCGACGGTAAAACCGAGGGCGACTGTTCCAGTGACGACGAAACGGAAGTTGACTCGATTGCGGAGAGACCGGAAGAGCGACGACCCCGGCACGGACACGGACCTTCACCCGACGAGCCTCGGCACATCGGAACAGCGATGGCGAGAACGAGAGCTGGTCGGAGGACTTCGACGACTACGAGGGCGTCGGGTATGGCTGAGGCGATCGTTTTGATGGCAGATTGAAGTCCACAGGCGTGATAATGCGGCGGTACGCCTGCTCGCGCTGTAAATATGTGCTTGTGTGCGCCGGCACGTGTATAGGTGTCGCCTGACACAGGGTCTGTGGGGACTGAAAAAATCAGTCGGTTGCATTGTAGCGTAATTTGAGGTGCAACAAACAGCTCCAGCCCGCGAGCGACTGCGAAGCCGCCAGCGAAATAGTCTCGAAGCGCGAGTGCATAAACGCACGCCGCGAATGCGCCTACGAATCGGTGCCGGGCGCCGATGCTAAATCGAAAGTCTAAATCTAATTTTGGAATTGTCTGGACAAGTATTTGGGAATTTGCACTTTGTAACATGGCGGCTAGAACGCGGCAAAGAGGTTCTCGAAGGACGTCGCGGCGGACGCGAGCGATGCCTCGCCCTCGGAGTCCGCGTGGGCGTCCTCGTCGTACTCGATGAAGTTGCCGGTGTCGCCTGCGTGTCAGAGGCGCGAGTTAGCGCAGGCGGACTTGGTACTGAGACTGAACATAGCATGCATGAGCCAGTGAGGCACAAAGACTCGCGCGAACACGAGACGCACCCTCTCCGCTGACGGACGGCACAAACGGCGGCGTCGCGTGCCCTTGCTCCATCAGCTTCCAGTCAATGTCCGCCATCCACGCGTGCGCCGCAATCTCCCGCTGTCCGGACAGCGCCGCCATGCGCCGCCCCACCGAGAGCGAAAGCGTTCCCCCGGACGCGTCGTGCGCCAGCGACGCCGTGCTGGGACCCGAGCCGGACATCACCGGCGATGCGTTGCTGACGCGCGGCGAGTGCGTGGGGTTGTGCGTGTCGGCCGCGCTGCCACCGAGCCGCCGCGCGGGACTGCGCGTCATCAGGCGCTTGATAAAGTCGGTGAGCGCCGGGCTGCAAGGGAGAGGATGCGCGGTGAACGCATTGCGAACGGATAAGTGAACAAAGCACATGGCTTCCAACCGAACGGCATCACAATAAAGACAGAAACACTCAGAGGCACACGAACAGTCACACACACGCACACGCGCGCGCGCGCACCTAACGCGCGCCGGGAACTTGGGCTGGCCCTCCAAAATCATTTCATAGAGGACAGAGCGGTTGGACGACCTGCACGGAAGGGACACGTGAGCAACGGGGACGGCAGAGGGGTGTGTGAGTGTGTGGACGGCAGAGGGGTGTGTGAGTGTGTGGACGGGCAGTGGGATGTGTGAGTGTATGGACGGGCAGTGCGCCATTCCCACGCACTTGAAAGGGACGCGGCCCGCAATCAGCTCAAACGTGAACACGCCGAGCGTCCACCAGTCCGACGCCTTGCCGTGGCCCGCGCCCTCAATCTGCGAAAGTGCATAGGTCAGACAGGCCCATACACGGGGACAAGCAACCGGGCGTAACACGCGGTTACAGCCGACCCACAATTTCCGGGGCGAGGTACTCGGGCGTCCCGACAAACGAGTAGCAGAGGCCGTCCCTGGGTAGGCGGCGCGCGAACCCGTAGTCGGTGAGCTTCACGTGACCACGCGAGTCCAGAAGGACGTTCTCGGGCTTGAGGTCGCGGTACACAATGTCCATCGAATGGAGATAGCCCAGCGCAAGCGAGACCTCGGCAACGTAGAAGCGCGCCTATAACGCACCCGGTCAGCGAGGGAGACCCGGAATTAAGGGCACACAGACGCCTATACACACGCGTACGCACGGCACACATGCCCGCACACGCACGACACACGCGCGCACGCACACACGCACGCACACGCACACGCACACACGCACGCACGCACACGCACCATGGCCTCGGGGAAGCGGTGGCTCATCTTGAGCACGGTGAAGAGCTCTCCTCCGATCACAAACTCGAGGACGAGGTACAGCGAGCGCTCGTCCTGGAAGGCGCCGGCCATCGACACGACAAACGGGTAGTTGAGCGTCTTGAGCACCTCCTTCTCCTCGAGCACGTGGGCGACGTTGTCCATCTCCACCACGCGCCGCTTGAGCATCGTCTTAAGGGCGAGAAAGTGGCCAGACTCCTTGTGCCGCACAAGCGAGACCTCGGCAAAGGCGCCGCGGCCGATCAGCTGCGGGTGAACGCGCACGCGTGAATACTCGAAGCACAAGAAGCGCAACACACAAACACGCACACAATACACAAATGCGCATACACGCACACACATACACGCACGAGCGCAGCCATACGCAAACGCGCACAGGCTCCTGTATAGTGCAGGGAGCAACGGGCACAAACATCAGCAGGCAGGACGCGCACCTTCAGCTTCTCGAAGTCCGCGATGGTCGGATTGTTGAGAGTGGGGAGATTGTGCGACACTGCGCAGGGGCATGTTCATCAAATTTTGTCATCATGCGTGCACGCCCAGTGTGCCGAAAAGTACACAAACGCTATGAGTGGATGGCTGCACCGCACAGTCAGACACCGTGGGCAAGGACGACGCACACACACAGCCGCCACGGCTGACCCACACACCACAGTGACGCGCGCAGGGCGACAGGGTGACTCACCGGAGAACGTGTTGGCGATCGAATCGATGAAGGGCCCCACTTCGGTGTGGGCCTTCACTAGCAACTCCAAGTGCCGCACCTTCGGCAGAATTTTGAACTTGCGCCGCGTCGCGTGCACCTGCGCGCGCAGCGAAGCGAAACGTGAGACAGAGCCTCTCATCTTTGGTACCAATGGCGCCTACTGTGGGGCGAAGGCAGGTGCCCAATGCGTGTTGCGGGTGTGCGGCATGTGATGTTGCGTGTCAGCGCGCGTGAGTATCGCCCCACGCACGTGCGCGCACCTGGTCGTTTGTTTCGAGAATGCCCTTGATGCGATCGACAATCACAAACTCATCCTTTTCTCCGACGACGTAACAGAAGGGGATGTCGAGGTTCTTGATCACATCCAGCGGCTGCTCCACCCTGTGAGGCGCAATGCAGACGCCGGTGAACACCGCGGTGCACACGCACGTACACGCCACGCCAGTTTGCCACGCACTCCCAGCAAACGGAACGAACGCAAGTACAACCAAGCAGAGCATGAACATATTGTGGGCACACGCACACGCACACGCACCGCACACGCACACAGACACGCACACGCACACGCACACAGACAAGCACACGCACGCACACACACACACAAACAAACAAACAAACAACACAAACACGCGGAGAGGCGTACACCCACTGGTGCGCCATGATGTACGTCGCACTGCCGAACGAGACGAAGAGCGGGTCGAGCGTGGCCTTGATGAGCTCCGTGTAGCCCTTGGACATCCGCCACGTTTCCCCGTGCGAGCGGAACATCCCACCCGTCATGCGGCTCACCGTCACGTCAAACGACTTGAACTTGTCGCGCATGCGCTGCGTGTGTAGTGTGCGGGAAGGGATGAGGGAGAGAGAAGGAGAGAGGGTGGAGAAAGAGGGAGGATCAGCGTGCGCACAGGCGTAGTTGGTGTTCTTTTTGGGTTGCAACCAAATGCCCAATCGCAGACAGACAGCACCACTCGCACTCACCGAGAGCGCGTCCGTGCGGACCGTGTTGATGTTGTGCGCCATGCCAGTCGCGAGGAAGACGAGGCCGTCCACGTGCGCCGCCTCCTTCCACGTCACGTAGTTGAGTAGCAAACCCCCGTGGCGCCCCCACGCAATCAGCACCACGGGAATGCCGGGGTGGCGCGTCCGGACGGCGCGGACGACCGTTCGAATGTCCGCCCACAGGTGCTCCGGTGACTTGGCGTCGCCTCGCTTGCCACCTGAGAGGCCGCAGCCGCGCGGGTCAAGAATGTACGAACCGACGTCGTTGTCGTTGCGAAGGTGGTCAGCGAGCACCTGCGGCACATCCGAAGCAATGAGTAAACGGGGGTGCCGGAATGGACCATGCCCGCACACACGCAGCAGTCGGGCGGCGCGCTCCCCTCCACTCCAAACAACTGCAACAGGCACGGCGCCATCCGCACAGCGGCAACAGGCTCAACGTCCACCTGCAGCCACGGGCGACCGATGAACATGATGGCATTGGCCTTTCGCACGCGTTCCTTCGGAGGGACAAACTCGTAAAGTGCGAGCTTTTCTCCGTCCTGCGACGCACAACAGCGATGCGCGTCAGCACTCCGCTAGACAGCCCTTGCCGCAGCGCACGGGTGATAACGCGCAGTGAAGCAATGGCCAGCCATCACACTGCAGAACCCCCACCTTGCCCTCCAAGAAGCGCGTGAAGAAGCCGCCCACGTGCTCCGTGGCCTCGAGCAGGGGCGTGGGGTCAATCACAAGGTCGCCGTCGTCGACCGATGGCGACGGCGAGAGAGAGCCGCGCGGGGAGTCCGTCCCCTTCTTGGCCTGCGATGGAGAGGACTGGCTCAGAGAGTCGGACTGCCATTTTTACAAACTATAAGCAGTAGTGGGGGTTTCGCACTGATGTCTCGTGTGTGTGAGTGTGTGTGTGTGTTTTACCCTCAAGGTTCCACCCTTGGCGACGCGGAGATCCTCCGCAGATATGTCAAGGGACACCCGCCCGTGCTCGTCAAGGGCCTGTTTCAAATTCAAATTTCGAACGTGAGATGCACGTGCGCGTGTTACTGTGCGTCCGCATGCATCACAGAAAGACGGCAAATACGCGGACTGCTGTACGGCTTCGCGCCGTGGTCAGTGACTAGACCCACGCACCTGGTGGATTTCGTTCGTGTTGACGGGCGTCTTGTGCGCATCGGGGAACGCCGTGTCCACAAACTGGACCATCTCGGCCATCGCCACGCGCGACAGTTCAAAGTGCGTCGTGGGAAGGCCCTTCACGAGCCTCCGCGGCGCCTTCGCCTCGTCAACGAGCGCTGCTCACGCGCACGCCATGCACGCACAGGTGAGTGAGTCCTCAAAAGCGCTGCTCACGCGCACGCCATGCCCTCACATGTGGGCGAGTCCTCTGTGATCAAGGACAAGTCGCTTACAGTGCACAGACACAAAATGGCCAGACGAATACCCAGGTAGTCTGCGACGTAACACACTAGTCGCTTACAGTGCACAGACACAAAATGGCCAGACGAATACCCAGGTAGTCTGCGACATAACACACTAGTCGCTTACAGTGCACAGACACAAAATGGCCAGACGAATACCCAGGTAGTCTGCGACATAACACACTAGTCGCTTACAGTGCACAGACACACAAAATGGCCAGACGAATACCCAGGTAGTCTGCGACATAACACACTGCGGCATAACGCGAGACGCACCGCGCAGTTTGTCCACGTCGGTGAGCTCGTCTTGGTCGGCGTAGATAAACGCAAACGGCACCGTGAGCTCCTGCACATCGAGAGAAGAGGGGCAACAGGCGTCAGCGACCCCTCTGCGTGCGTGCCTGAGTAACGACTGCACGCATCAACGACACCCCCTGCGTGCGTGCGAGTACGTGGCGTCATGCTTCCCCACCTTGAAGACCTTCTTGGGCTTCTTCGGGTGGCACTGAATCATAAAGTTGAGCGTAAACTGCGTCGTCGGCTCATCTCCCTCGCCCGCCTGCTGGCCCACCTGGCTGGGGCTGCGCGTGGGGAGGTATTACGGACATACTGAGCGCACACGAGCACGCATATCCACAGTGGCATTGCAGGGCCTGTTTCGTGGCGTGGTTGAAGAGGGCAGCACACACACACGCATGCATCCATGCACCAAGCACGCGATGTGAACACCGATCACGTGACACTGGCTCACTTTGAGACGGTGAGATAAAAGGCCTGCAGCGCGCACACACACGCATGCAAAGAAAACACGGATCACCACGTGAGAATGGCTCACTTTGAGACGGTGATAAAAGGCCTGCAGCACGCACACACACGCATGCACATCTCACAAAAGCAGACACGGATCACCACGTGACACTGGCTCACTTTGAGACGGTGAGATAAAAGGCCTGCAGCGCGCAGTATGCACACACATGCATGCACGCACACACACGCATGCACGCACACACACGCATGCACATCTCACAAAAGTAAACACAGATCGGCACGTGACAGTGGCTCACTTTGAGACGGTGAGATAAAAGGCCTGCAGCGCGCACACACGCATGCAAAGAAAACACAGATCGGCACGTGACACTGGCTCACTTTGAGACGGTGATAAAAGGCCTGCAGCGCGCACACACGCATGCAAAGAAAACACGGATCGGCACGTGACACTGGCTCACTTTGAGACGGTGATAAAAGGCCTGCAGCACGCAGCACGCAGCAGGCACACACACGCATGCACATCTCACAAAAGTAGACACGGATCGGCACGTGACACTGGCTCACTTTGAGACGGTGAGGATCGTCTCGCTGCCGAAGTGCCTGTCCCCAAAGAGCATCGACAGCAAATAGGCGCGCTTGTTGACCTTGATCCCAAACTGCTGCATCACAAGCTCCCGCGCGCCCGGCAGCCACACGTCGTAGTGGATGCTGCGTGTGTGCGCACGGCGGGTGTATTTTAGTGGGCGCGTGGGCGCGAGGACATAAGAGGGGGAAGGTACCACAACGACGAATGTCCGTGGAACGCACAATATGAGCCACGCAATGCTTTGTCTGGACAGCACGCACCCGAAGGAGGGCGAGTAGAAGAAGTAGCCGTCGGGGTCCTCGCGGTTCGTCCACTTGGCGTACTTGACAAGAAGTCCGCCGGCGCCCCCAAAGCACGTGAGGATGATCGGCGCCGCAAAGCGCCTGTTCCAGCGCATGAAGCGCACCTGTGCGACACAGCGGGGCTGTTCAGAAAACGACAGAGAAGAGGCACTATTGTGATGCGGCGACAGGAGTAGTGTGTGCGGTTGTGTAGCGTGTAGTGCTAACCAACCATTGTGCGGATGTCTTCAAGCAGCTGCGTAGGTGTCGGAGAGTGCCCTGCGAACAGTGTGCGCCCATGTCGGCGCAACTTTGTCTCCGTTCATACGACAAGAACCCAGACAAGCGCGACAATCGCTAAAAAGTGGCGCCTCCCGTGGGCGAATGTACGGGTGATGGGAGCTTCACGGAATCAGTGGAGCCTTCGTGCAATCGGTGGGGGAACGCAGGCAGGCAGGCGGGGGAGGGAAGGGG